>PVJD01005022.1:0-123614 GCA_004026545.1 Mormoops blainvillei
CCTTTTCTTGTTATCCACCTCTTTCCACTTCCTTCGTAACAATAGCAAAAATTACCTAAAAGCTAATACCATCTTCTACCACTTTTCAGAAGCACTTCTCAATAAATTTTCCCATCTAAACCTGTATATGCTCAAATATTTTCCATTAACGGAAATAGACCCCTTTCTTCTTATATTGTTCTCTAACATATTGTTTCTCTTTCCTTCTTAACTTTTGGTTTTTACTTCATTACCATCCGTTCATTGCATGACACATACTTTGGATTTTTACTTCTTTTAAATTTGTAAAACTATTTAAATTGAAGTTATCAATGACCATATTGTTTTCAACTATAATGTTCGCTTGATGTTTTAGCATGGTTTCACAGTTTAGAGCACTTTCTTTTTAAACCATTCCATTATCTGCTCTCTTGCAGTTACAAATTTTCCTGATTTTCTGTGTCTTTCTAAATCATCTTTTACATGCATGTGTGGTTCTGTATTTTGTTTTATAAATTGTTTTTTTTTTAACCAGACTGTATATTTACTCTGGGATTTCACATATTGTTTTGTATGCATATTAAATTCTAATCTAAAAATTCCTAATATTTTATCTATCTTTATGTCAACAGATTCACAGGTAGAACTTGCTACTGGGCTTCTCTTCATGTGGTTGCTTTAGACATTTCAGATTCAACAGTTCTAAAAGGAATAAACATCCAACCAGAACAGAATGAAGAAACATGAATTCAAAAAAGTAAGGAGAGCCTGAGGAACCTCTGGGACAACTTTAAATGTTCCAACATCCAAATCACAGGGGTACCAGAAGGAGAAGAGGAAGAGCAAGACATTGAAAACTTATTTGAACAAATAACAAGGAGAACTTCCCCAACCTGTCAAAGGAAACAGACTTCCAGGAAGTCCAGGAAGCACAGAGAGTCCCAAAGAAATTAGATCCAAGAAGAAACACACCAAGACACATCATAATTAAGTTTACCCTAGATTAAAGATAAGGAGAGAATCTTAAATTCAGCAAGAGAAAAGGAGACAGTTACCTACAAAGGAGTTCCCATCACACTATCAGGTAATTTCTCAAAAGAAAACTTACAGGCAAGAAGGGGCTGGAAAGAAGTATGCAAAGTCATGAAAGGCAAGGACCTACATCCAAGATTACTCTATCCAGCAAAGCTATCATTTAGAATGGGAGGGTAGATAAAGTGCTTCCCAGATAAATAAAGTTACAGTAGTTCATCATCACCAAGCCCTTATTATGTGAAATGTTAAAGGGGCTTATGTAAGAAAAAGAAGATCAAAAACTATGATCAGTAAAATGACAACAAACTCACAACTATCAACAACTGAACCTGAAAAACAAAAACAAAAACTAAGCAAAGAATGAGGAGAGAAACAGAATCACAGAAATGGAGATCCCATAGAGGGTTATCAGTGGGGAGAAGATGGGGGAGAATGGAGGAAAAAGGTACAGGGGATAAGAAGTATAATTGGTAGGTACAAAATAGACAGGGAAAGGTTAAGAATATTATAGGAAATGGAGAAACCAAAGACCTTATTTGTACAACCCATGGACATAAACTAAGGGCAGAATGCAGGAGGGTGGGGGAGTGCAGGGTGGAGGGGGATAAAGGAGAAAAAATTAGGACAACTGTAATAGCATAATCAATCAAATGTACTTAAAAAATTAATTCATATCATGGCATTTTTTATTACTTCTCTTTGCCCTCAGAAAGTACTGACAGATTCTTAACACTTTTCATCTGCCTTCTGCTTACATTTCTAGATAAATTTCTTTCACTGTTTCTCCATTACCATTTTCTTTTTGCTTAACAATAACCCCCACACATTAACTTCTGTCATTCCCCCCTACCAACTGTTATAATAAGCTACTTCTGTGTCTGTCACTTACCTCCAAGTCATTGGATATACATTTTCATTTACTTTATTGTTGCTACTCAATTTCTACTTGGATAATTTTTATTCACATTTCTTCAAGTTTCAGCTTTTGGGTCTTGTTTACTGTGGCATTATTATTAACCTGTAAATAATGAACACATGGTATATTTTCCATGTGTCCCATTTGTACCCTGAGTTTTCCAGTTCAGAGCATTACACTAATAGCCTTCCATGTTCCTCTCTTGGATCTCTGTAGGGTCAAGAAACCACATCTTATCCTCTGGTCCCTGCTATAACCCCAACAAATAAAGTGAGTAATATGCTCCTTTATTAGTGAATATTTGTGTAAAGAGTGAGGGAAATCAATTATAAAACATTTGTGACAATCTAAGTTTCAGATATAATTATAAAAGCTCTGTAAAAGAATAGACCAGGTCTTATTTGTCTTCATCTCAGGAGCTGCTAATATAAGCAGTTGCTCCTCTATTTGAATATTTTGTATTTGTGAATTTGCCTACTTGCTAACAGTTATTTTAACTCCAAAATCAATACTGTTTTTTTCAGGTCATTCATGGGCATTTGTATGTACAGAACAGAAAACAAATTGAGAGTGAGTCACTCAATGCATGCATTCTCATATGAGGTCAAAATGGTCATGTTTGCCTTCTTGATCAAGTTCTCATACAGTAAACTAGTGTCCTTTTCACAGTCTATAGTGCCATATATTTTGTATTTTTGTGCTCTTTTTTTAAAAAAGAATTTATTTATTTTTAAAGAGGGGAAGGGAGGGAGAAAGAGGGGGGAGAAACATCAATGTGTGGTTGCCTCTCTAGCTACCCCAGCTGAGTACTTGGCCTGCAACCCAGGCATGTACCCTGACTGGGAATCGAACCGGTGACACTTTGGTTTGCCTGTTGGCATTCAATCCACTGAGCCACACCAGCCAGGGTTTTGTGCCTTTTTTTTTTTTCTGTTTAAAATAGTCCACAGGTGAGCACTGTCTAGGTTTCCTAAGTGGAAGCAGCCTGTGATGTGCCTTGCTGAGAAAATTCCTATTAGATAATCTTTCTTCAGGCATGAGTTAAGAGTGCTATTGTCAGTGACTTTAATGTTATTGAATCAACAACATATATTAAACAAGGTGTCTTTAAACAGAAACACTTATAAAAAAGGTTACGTATTGATTAGTCAATGGAAATATTGTGACCAGAAGTTCACAGGAAGCTAACCCTGTAGTTCATAGGAAATTTCCCCTAAGGATGATGAATGATATTTGCTAATTCGGTGTCTGCCGTGACTTTATAGAACATAATTTTGATAAATAATGAGAAAAGACTGTAACAATTTCATCATAAATATTTTACAACTGATAGTTGAACAAAAAGAACTAAGGAATGTAAAAGGGAGATACTGAAGGGATGTTTCTGACACTGTATTATGAGCTGTATAGCTTGTTCTGTATTTTCTTTAATGATTTGAGGGAAGATCAAAACACATATTTGTGTAATTGGTGGATGATGCATATCCATGGGGCATAAATATAAAGAATTAAAGATAATATTAGGCTGAGGAAATTTACCCAAAGTCAATGAGCTAGAATTTAACAGGGATACCAGGATTCACCATTTAAAACCTACATATCAATTATCTAAGAAGATAAAAATCTTAACGGTTTTTATATAAACTTATTCAGAAGTTTAATTTTACTTAATCATAAGAAAGGCATGAGGAAATGTGTTGAAATCACATAATCCCCAAAGTTACAAATAAGAGATCAAATTAAAAGACATAAATAGTAATTGTGGTTTAGCTTTATTGTAACTGCAGATTGAAAATCCAGACGAATTGTGTCCTAAGGCTTTGTTTTTAAATTTTATTTTGACAGTACATTTATTAAAGTAGGAGATGAGAGTAAAACAAAAGAAGGGCTTAGAGTAGGAGAAGCGACAAGAGGGAGCCTAGGGGGTGCTCTGCTTTGGTTCCTAGAAACGTTATTAGGGAAGGAGTGAGCCGAGGCGGGACTGCTCTTAGGTCACTGGGAAGTCAGAGAAAAAGGGGGCCTTGGAGACAGGGTCAAGGGATAAGCCCAGCCCAAGGAGTGCTGTTCCCCTGTTTGCCAGTCTTGTGAGTACCCTTAGATTTTAGGAGAAAGTTTCTACCTGAGAAAGAAAAGGTGTGGATGTGCTCCAGAGAGAGCCTGCCTCTAGGGCTAGGTACCAAATGAATAGATTCAATTAAGTAATGATCTTGCTCTTCTAAATGGATGTAATTTTTCATGTTATTAGCTTAAAACCCTGCTATCCATTACTAAATTCCTCATCTCTATTTTCACAGTGTTAAACTCTGCGAGAAATACTTCAACTGACTGTAAATGGCAACTGAATCAAGAATATTGTCAATGACACTTCACAGACACCCCCAGAACATACCTAACTGTGCAAAATAAAATTCCAGTTCTCTTTGAATTAATATTACCTTAACTGAATGTATTTTAAGCTGAAAGTTGATTATAAAAGCCTAACACCTTAAGAATATTCCAAATTATAGCTATATCCCAATACCACTCTAGAGAAAGGTATTAGCTATAACTAAAGTAAACAATATTATCTCTCTTTGTAAAAATGACCCTGCATTTATTCAAATAACAGAGGTAAAATTATTGTGGCAGATTATTTGGTTTGGTGGTAACTAAAAGATTGTAATGAAATGCACTACTCGCCTTAATAATCAAAATCTTTTAAATTTATCTAAATTTTTGCTGATTTGTAGACAGATCCTTTGATATTATATTTTATTACACTGTTAATACCATTCATGTTTTGCTTCAAAGTTAGTCCAACCCTGAAAATATCCCACTTGCCCTCCCAAATCCAGGCCTCCCGTTGGACTGTTTTAAACTTCTAAGCCTCTTTAACAGTTAAAACTTTAAAGCAGTTTAACTTGTCTCTGAGGTCCTGCTGAGAGCAGAGAAGGAATACATCGTTTACTGTAAAATTCACCCTCTCGTGGAGCATGCTTAAGACTCTTTAAAGGAAACTTGAGCTTCTCTATTCTTGCACTAACTGCCATATTTTATTTCAGAGAAGTCCAGCCATTTCATAAAAGGTAGGACTTCTTTTGGAGCACATTGGACATGTTCTTTAAACAGCTAGGACATTTATGCTCTTGAACTATGTATTATTTCTACCCCCAGAGAGGCTATGGAACTCTTAAAGTGATATTGTTCTTTTTTCAGAGGGTGCATGACTCTTTAGAGAATCATGGTCAGTATCAAAATATATATAATATTCGTAACAGGATTATAAGTGTTATTAATTTTCAAATACTTTTAACATCATGGAGTGTTAATGGTGATACATACCTCATCAAATAACTGATATATGTGATAGTATTCTATAAACTATAAACTACCAGAAATATAATTTATCTTAAAATCAGTGCTTAATTTGAAAATCCTTAAAAAGGGCTAAATTCCTAGTTAAACTGTAAAAGATGATTACATTAAATATTATTCTGAAAAGTTATTTCGTATGTATTTTTAATATTATTTTTGAGAATTTGTTTTTAAAGGATTATGATTATTTAATAAAATATCATGTCTACAGCTACATTGGTGATTTGAGAATTTTAATTTAGAATATGTTGTTCAGTATTAAAAGACTTCTACATTTACAAATAGTGTCATTTCAGCATTAATATCTTGCAGGAGAATTTTTAGAACTCGTGAAAGTAGTTGAATAACTTTGCATGTGAGATGTGGCTGGAATTTTTTAGAGAGAAAATTGATATAGGTTCCAGAAGTATAAATTATGAAAAAAGTATCATAGTATTTTTATGAGTTAAAAACATTCCAAAATTCCACTGACAATATTTACATAATTGTACAAGTTTTAGATAATATTGAAAAATCATTAACATCACCAAATATAGCTGGCAGACTCTGAAATTACTATATTATATACTCTTGCATTTATATTTGATAGTATATTCCCATTCCTTGTTTTTCTAATCAAAATGTGACTAAAACATGACTCACTCTGTGATTATAAAAATCACCTGTACTAACATACATTGTTTCATTTTGGCTTAGGTGTTCAAGAGTAAACTATTGAAAATAAGATCAATCTAAAGGTTTTTTAAGATGTGAAAAATATGTAGAAAGATATTTAGCTACATGGAATTTCAAAGATAACCTTTAATAAGTAAGTGTAATGAATATTTGGTCAGGTTTGCTTTAAAATACCACAAAATGCCAGGGAGTTTCAACAATTAAAACAGGGTGGTAGAGAATACAGTGTTAAAGATCAAGTCATATATCTCAAATCTTGATTCAAATATATTTAGGAATTCAATATAGGATAAAAATAATTACTAAAGGTAATAGGAAAAATATGAATCAGCTAGCAAATGATATGAAAGAAACTATTATTTAAAGAAAAATCTCCCTAAATTTTTAAAATTTAATTTATTGGAGTGACATTGGTTATTAAGATTATATAGGTTTCAGCATACATTTATATGATATGTGATCCTCATATTGTGCTGTATGCCCACCACCCAAAGTCAGGTCACTTTCTGTCACCATGTATTTGACCCCCTTTATCTTTTACCAGCCTCCCAGCCCTCTTCCCTCTGGTAAGCACCACACTATTGTCTGTGTCTATGCGTTTTTGTTTGTTCTTTTTGTTGTTTATCTGTTGTTTTCAGTTTTATATCCCACATATGAGTGAAATCATATGGTTCTTAACTCTTTCTTCACAAAGGAAAAGTAAAAAGAAATGAGTGGGAAAGAATGAATGTTCAATATTATAATATGTTTTTAACTTTTCAAACTTAGAAAGGTTTTAATAAATATGGAATATAGGTACACTGGCATTAATATTTGAAGACTAAAAATAAGAAAAAATAGGGCTTCAAAAGAATAAAGAAAAAGACAAAGAGACCAATAGAATACATAATTATTGTTTGTGTATTCTATTATTGTTGAATAAACATGTGATAGAAAAATACATGAATAATACCTAAATATTATCAACAGTTATTTTGGGTCATTGGATTAAAAGGATCTTAACTTTTTTGGATGCTGTTTTTAAATTTTTAAAATCTTTAAAGTTATAATATATTACCTTTTATAATCATATGAGATTAATTTTTAAAGGCTGTGATGAGATTAATAATTTTCTTTCTTTAAATCATCACTTATTCAAACCACAATTCATAGATTTCACGTAAAATTCTATGCAAATAATTGTCGAAGTCTGATACAGCAAATAATTTATGCAGTCATTAATGGCTAAATGAAGTTCAGTGTTCCCTTGCATATTTGAAAACTTGTCATAGATAATTTCAAACTTAAATGAAGAAATGAAAAGCATATTGGAAATCCCTTAGTAAAATTCCCTCTATTCATTAAAAAAATATGCGAACCAGTTATAGGTGAAGGAAATTATCTAATGTGACACAATTAACAAGTGACAGTAATGAGAGTGGAACATAGGTCTCTAAACTCTCAGCTCAACACTCCATCCGTCACTATAAAAACATTAAAATAGTTTCAACTATTCGCATGGCAATGTTTGTTTTATATCTAACAATAATAGCTCAAACATTATATTCAGCGTTTTGAAAAGCATTAAGTTGGGAAAATTTTTGTTTTAAACATGTAGATATCTGGGATCTGTAATAAAAAGGAATTGTCACTTCAGTTTAAGATTGTTACTTTGAAAGCAGAATTTGTACAGGATGATAGAGTTGTAGACCCTCATCTACAGTTTTTCTTTGAGTCAGTTCAGTTACCCATGGCCAATTACAGGCCAAAAGTATTAAGTGGAAAACCAGAAATAAGCAGTTCATAAGCTTTTGCTTGCCGTTCTAAGTAGTGTGATGAAATCTCAGGCCATCTAGCTCTGTCCCGTTTGGTCATGAGCCATCCCTTTTTCCAGCCTATCTACACTGTATACACTGCCTGGCCACTTAGTCACTAGTAGCTGTCTCAGTCATTAGATCAACTGTCATAGTGTCACAGTGCTTGCGTTCAAATAATTCTTATTTTACTTAATAATGGCTCCCTAAATGTGATTCAGATATACAAAGAGAAGTCATAATATGCTTCTTTTAAGGGAAAAGGTATGTATGTATGGGGAAAAAATAGTACATATGGGGTTTGATCCTATCTGTGGTTTCAGGCATCCTTTCAGGGTCTCAGAACATGTGCCTGGTAGACAAGAGGGGCCTATGATGATGGAGCATAATCACATATAATTTCATTAAAAGAAGAGACTAAAAGCAATGTAAACATGGAAGCTCCTGCATACCACATATTTTTTGTTTCACTACATTTTTTAATTAAGTAAAAATTAAATAAAAATGATCATCGATAATTTATTTTGAGATGCAAATGTCACTCAGTTTCAATTATTAGCCCAGATAAACCACATGAGAATTATCATTTCCTTTGCAGTCTAGGAATATTTTTGTCTAGTCTTTGTAGTTTTATTCAAGTCTTAGATTTTAATGTTATTATGCAGATTATTACTTAAGGTACTAGAGTAAAATCCTTGTATTGAATATGCTTTGTATATGTACTATTTTGATATTCTGATGTAGAATTTACCAATAGAATATAAACTAACATTCTAACGTGTCTAATCTAAGCACCAGTATAGAACAGGCATTAAAAATTGCATTTTAAAAACACACATTTTTGAAAAAATGTTCCTAATCTATTAAAGCGTTCCATCAGAGGTATACTGAATAAAAAGGTACCATAAAGTTCTCTTTCACTATTATAAGTGAGAGGTATAAAACTCAGGTATCATTTGTGATGGATAAACAGTTTTATAAAAAGGGGTTCCATTGTTTTTAACCTTTCCCTTTCATCTATTTAATTAGACAAAATAAGGTACCTCTGTAAGAAATGTAATGTCTACTATGATAATACAGAAGTAGGCATGGAGAAGAAAAAGAAAACAATCCACAAAAAAAGAAGGACTGAATTTGTTCTGTCAATTATCTAACATGAGGTATAAGAATTAATTTTGACAAATAAAAATAATAAACATAAATTCTAAAATTCATATGTCAATTGAACTTGTGCAGAAGTCTGAAAGTGACCTTGGAGCAATTGAATCTCCTTTTTAAATGTGTCTAGACAAAGAGAAGGAGCACTTAACTGCCAAGCGATGGTTGCAATAGAGACAGCAGCGGAATCTGAGCTATAATCACTACCAACCACCACCATGCTAGTCTCCACTAACAGAGCCGTACATTTACAAACCGCTTCTCCACATGCCTGTGAATGATTTTATGCTCACTTTTGGTTATTATAGCTATATATTCACACTATTGGTTGAATAAATGTAATAAACTGCCAACCTAGTATACCACAACCTTTTAATATAATTTAAAGTACTAACATTAAAAATTTATTGCATATACACGGTTTCATTTTCTTAAATGTTTGCAGAACTCACTGAACAACTTAAAGTCACTAAAGGTTCTTACTGTAACGTGCCCCTAAGAAAATATTGTATTTCAGCCCTGACATCCTTCAGGAATAAAACTTTGCCTTTGAGGATAAAGTTGGAAGTGGTTAGAGGTTGGAAAGAGTTTGTTTCTTAGAAAGAGAACAAAAAGGCACATGCCTCAAGTATGAGACCACAATACCTGGTTCTTGTGTGCTTCTTTTGAATGTATAGTTGTAATTTCTTTGAGCTTCGTTTCACTCACACATACAATGAAAAAGTGGGACAAGTAATCTCTAATGGCCTTCCAAGAAATATATTCAGTGAAGCTCACAGTCTTTTTATATATCTGCATAGTGTAATACTTTTTATTCACTCTCACAATCGAGGGGGAAAATATTTCTCCATAGACACTAACCAGAAGCTACAGACCTGCTAAAGTGTTATCATGCCTGTTATCCAAGCATTAAAAGTCAAAAAATCACACAATGAAGATTTCAGAGACCCCTGTTTTCCTTATATGAAAAGAATGGTTATTTTTTTGTTTGTTTTTAAGAGAAAGTCATAGTCAGCATTTGATCGTAATACATTTATTTGTTATCTGAGAATTTTTTTTTTTCATTACTGTTCAGTGGAGGGATTCTCATTTTAAAATAATTCTTCGGTGTCTGTCGTTAATTCTAGTAAAGGAATTCAAATAACTTATTTTAATTGATTAAGCAAGTGACTGATTTAATCTGACTTCATAGTTGTTACAGAGTATAAAGACTGTTTCAGTTGATGGGAAGATCAGTGTGCCCTCTTCATTCTATGCTGTCTCTAGACCAGCTCAGTTCTACACAAGTTCTGACAGCCTGTGTATACAATAAGCAATCTATACAAGATATCAGGAGGATGAGTCTCTAATTCTCCCCCACACAGCAGTGTTGACTAATTAGGAGTACAACTATGCCAAGGAATGGGCTCTTTTTATCATATTGACTGATGACAAGTGGAGAAGAAGGCCTGTAGGCCCTAAACATCTCAAAAATTTTTGCCCAAATATACGAACATGGATAAAACATTCCTCTCTTACGCCTTCCACATATTGACTCATTTTCTCTCTGGCATGATAGTGAAGGTTTAAATTCTATCACCACACACCCCCCCACCCCCGCTACAAAATTCTGTGACTAGTTTACACCTGAATATTCACATTCTCATATTATCAGGCTGTTAATTTTATGAAGAGTAGGTTAGTGTCTTAAGCAATCCTGCATCTTATCTGCATGTGTCTTCTTAATAACCTTAATGATTATTGACTTTTCTCCCAACTGTATTCACAAAAAGTTAAGCTTTGGTGATTAATTTTGTACAAGGAACCAGTGCCTTCCTTTCTATCTAATTGCTTATAATTCAGTATGAAACACTTTTTATATAAATTGTCTTTTTCTCAAATTGTTTCATATTTAATTATTAATTTTTTTTGTTCTGGAGCACACTAATATGGATTTGTCACTTTTACAGCTTTTAACTGAATCCCAAAAGTGTAGTTTGAAGTGAGCCTTACAGAACAAGTTTTTCAATTGTCAAAACCACAAGAAGAACAATACAGGTAGTGGGGAAGGCATGTTCAAAAGCAAGGAGGTTTGAGGGAACTTCAAATAACTGGAAGCATTGAAGTATTATTCCAGATAAGCCCAACCTCTTCAAATGGCTGATATTAATATATGATCCAAGGTACAAAAATGAATCAAGTAACTGAAATGGCATGTCTTTAAAAAGCATCCCAATTAATAAAAAAAATATGGAACCACCTAATCAAAATCAATCCTTATTTAATACTGAATTCTCCTTGCCTAAGATATAAAAACCATGAATCCATCATTTCAGTTCCAAAAAAAAAACAACCCTCACATCTTTATATTTATTAGTCTATAGGAGATTTCTCCATCTTCACAATGGAATCATACTGCTTCAGATACTGAAATATATACCCTTCTATAAGCCACAGGACAATCAATAGAAAACTCCACTGAGTGATTCACTGGATTTTTGCCAATCTCTTAGAGGGAAAAAAATGTTACTGATGTGCAGTGTGATATCAGTTTCCTCTCTTAAGGAATTTGAGAAGCTCTCCTCCAACCAACATTGACAAAAGACTCAGACATCTCACAATCTAACCTTATAATATGCTCTCTTGGGGCATTAGAAGACTATCAAACATTTGAGAAGAGAGAATTAAATTAATGGTAAATAAAAAATCAAATTAGAAATAGACTGAATGCTGACAAGAATAAAATTTAGAAGTGAAATAACTAAAGGATGTTTAATATAAAGCAGCTTCAAGATAAAGACACTGGGTAATACAGGTTAGACAATTTAAAGATTGAGCAGTATTCATATATATTTCAGTTTGTTTGAAATGCCAAGCTATGTACAAAGAGAGTAACTTAATTGTTTTCTGAAAGTTCTGTAACAGTACACGTAGGCAAGTGGGCCAAATTAAGCAAGGATATTCTGTGCATTCTGACTGATGGTTTTTTGCCTTCTTTGGTCTGGAGAATGGGATGGACAGATACATGCTAGCAGCAAAAGAAATTATGTCATCTTGTCATTTACCTTTGAATTTTTAAAAACCTTAAACCTGTACGTGAAAATACATACGCTATTTTATTTGATAAAATCTACATTTGATCTATCCCATCTCTACCATCTAATGATCATTTGAGGAATTATGTTCTTTTAGTTTAATTTTTCAAAATAAATGAAAATTGTATTCAAGCTCATTAGAGTATATGGCCTGATATATTCTGTATTCTAAAATCAAACATAGTGTGTTGTTAAAAATTATATCCTATGAAGTACCGGTACTTTGTTCTTAAGATACACTGTACTACTTAACCTTGTAGGTATTTATGTTGAAAAATAAATAAATGCTAGCAGAAAGGAAAGGGAAGAGAGAGGAAGGTAAGGAAGGGGCAGGAAAGGAAGGATGGAAGGAGGGACCTTTGAGGTATTTGGGAAGTAGAATTTAACCACAAGTTCCTCAGATAGCTAAGAACAAATAATCATTAAGTTAATAATTGAAACTCAGGTTTGTTTTTTTGTTTTGGTTTTTTAATGATATACTACAAAATGCTAAGGGGTAATGTGATCCATTTTGACATGTATAATTTACAAGTATGTTATCTAGAGTTTTCCAGAAAAGCTCTCTTTAAATTTGACTGGTTGCCAACCCATCCACATACTATAGTACTTTGAAGACTCTCCAGCATTTGTCAAGCTTCCTAAAGGACTTAAGTCTTCTCAGACATCTTCACCCTCAACTCACTTTCATTGAAATCTTTCAGCTTTCAGTTATCTCACATTCTATGTGCATTGCCAATTATAAACTATACAGATCTAACCGTGCAACTAAATTCCTTCAACAACTGGCAGGCACATTAAAATAATCTAGATAAGCTAGGAGGAGAGTAATTAAACTCACAATAAAACAAGGGTTATTGTCCTGACCCAGAGACTCCGTTTGTTGGAGGTCCTCCAATACCAAAATGTGCATTCTCTAGCACAGTGGTTCTCTGCTGGGGATGGTTTTGTCTCCACCGAACATTTGAACATGTCTGGAGTCATTTTTGGTTGTCACAACTTGGGTAGAGCGATGCTACTGGTGTTTCTGGGTAGAGGCCAGAGATGTTGCTAAACATCTAAAAATGCACAGGACAGCCCCCATAATGAAGAATTATTTGATTCACAATGGTGCAAGTGCTCACGTAGAGAAACCCTTTGTACTGAACTAGTTTACATCAAAATTAAAAGGTTAGTTACATTTTTATTAAAATATGATATTGTAAAAAAATTGAATTAAAACCATAATAAAATTGCATCATGTTAAGAAATAATAAATCTCTCCCTTGATAACACTCCATTGCATAGAAATTAAGATCTATACCTGCCAGTCCCTCAACAATGAGCCCTTGGACTTTTAACCTCATCTCCCACCGTGTTTCCCCATTCATACCCCGTATTTGAGTCCCTCTGAAGAACACGAAAATCCTCAGTTTCATGCACCTTATGAACCGGGTGCCTTATCTCTCACTGCTCCCTCCAACTGCAGGAAGCTTTTTCCTCCTGGACTTCAGAGCATCGCAACACACATTTTTATTAAAAACTTAAATAAATTGATCTCCAGGGAACTGCTCTAAACCCCTTCATTTCAGGAAAGATGTTTTTATTTTGTCCTCTATGTTTTTATCAGTATTTTTAATAGTTTGATTACAACATTTATTATACTGTCTCCGGTGGCTCTTATGCACCTATTGGACTAGAGTGATTATTTATTTATTTATTTATTTATTATATGTGTGCATATGTATGTATTCTTTATTAAATTCTTTTTTGATCGCCAGGCACACAAAAGCCCTCGACTAGATGGCTTCACCAGTGAATTTTATCAAATATTTAAAGAACTAACTCTTGTCCTTCTCAAACTACTCCAAAAACATCAAGAAGAGGGAAGACTCCCAAGCTCTTTTTATGAGGCCAGTGTTATCCTAATTCCAAAACCAGGTAAAGACACGACAAAGAAAAAAAACTACAGGCCAATATCCCCAATGAACACAGGGGCTAAAATCCTCAACAAAATATTGAATCTACATCCAGCAATACATCAAAAGGATCATCCACCATGATCAAGTTGGATTCATTCCAGGGATCCAAGGATGGTACAATATTCCCAAATCAATCAACGTTAATATACCACATAATCAAAATAAAACACAAAAATCACTTCCTCATGTCAATAGATGTTGAAAATCCATTTTATAAAGTGCAGCACCCATTTATGATACATAAAACACTTATCAAAGTGAGAGTATTATATTTCAACATAATAAAGGCCATTTATGAAGAACCTACAGCCAACATTATACTCAATGGGCAAAAATTAAAGTGCTCCCCTTAATCAGAAAGAGGACAAGGGTGTCCATTTTCACCACTTTTATTCAACATAGTATTGGAAGTTCTAGCCACAATGATCAGAGAAGAAAGAGAAATAAAAGGCATACAAATTGGAGAGGAGGAAGTAAAACTGTCACTGTTTGCAGCTGACATGAAAGTGTACATAGAAAATCCTATAGTCTCCACTAAAAAAATTACTTGGCCTAATAAGTGAATTTGGAAAAATAGTGGGGTACAAAGTTAATATTCAGAAATCAAAGGCATTTTTGTACACCAGCAATGAAATATCAGAAACAGAAACTGGGAAAAAAATCCCATTTATTATAGCAACAAGAAAAATAAAGTGCATAGAAATAAACTTAACCAAGGAGGTAAAAGACCTATACTCAGAAAACTATAGAACACTGAAGAAAGAAATTAAGGAAGATACAAATAAATGGAAGCATATACAGCATTCATGGATTGGAAGAATTAACATCATCAAAATATGCATTCTATCCAAAACAATCTATAGATTCAACACAATCCCTATTAAAATACCAATGACATATTTCACAGACCTAGAATAAATATTTCAAAAATTTATATGGAACCTAAATGACCCTGAATAGTTGCAGCAATCTTGAGAAAGAAGAACAAAGTAGAAGCGATCACAATACCTGATATCAAACTATGCTACAAGGCTGCTGTAATGGAAACAATGCAGTACGGGCATAAGAGCAGACACACAGATCAATGGAACAGAGTAGAGAGCTCAGGGGTAAACCCATATCTCTACTGTCAAGTAATATCTGAAAAAGGTGGCGGGAACATAGAATAGAGTTAAAATACTCTCTTCAATAAATAGTGTTCGGAAAACATGACTAGTACATGTAAAAAAAATAAAAAGAATCTAGACCACCAACTTACACCATACACCAGAATAAACTCAAAATGGATAAATGGCTTAAATAAAAGTCACGACACCATAAAAAATCCAAGAGCATAACATAGGCAGTAAAATTTCATATATTCCATGTAGCAATATTTTTGCCAATATATCTCCTAGAGCAAGGGAATAAAGGAAAAAATAAATAAATAGGACTACATTAAATTAAAAAGCTTCTGCATGGCTAAAGAAACCATCATAAAATGAAAAGGGAACCAACTGTATGGGAAAATATATACCAATGACATCTCAGACAAGGGATAGATCCTCCAAATATATAAAGAACTCAAATGACTCAACACAAGGAAGACAAACAATCCAATTAAAAAATTGTCAAAGGACCTGAATAGACACTTCTCCCAGGAGGACATACAGATGGCTCATGCTCAACATCACTAACCATCAGAGAGATGCAAATTAAAACCTGAATGAGATACCACCTCACACTGGTCAGACTGGCCATCATTAATAAATCAACAAACAACAAGTGCTGGTGACAATATGGAGAAAAGGGAACCCTAGTGCATTGTTGGTGGGAATGCAGACTGGTGTAGCCACTGTGGAAAACAGTATGGAATTTCCCACAAAAAATCTAAAAATGGAAGTGTGCTTTGACCAATGATTCCACTGTGGGGATTATACCCTAAGAATCCTCAAACACCAATTCAAAAGAACGAGGGCACCCCTCTATTCATAGTAACACTATTTACAGTATCCTAGTGCTGGAAACAGCCTATATGCCCATCAGTAAATGAGTGGATCAGAAAACTATGGTACATTTACACAGTAAAATATTATGCAGCGGAGAGAAAGAAGGAACTCCTACCCTTTGCAACAGCATGGATGGAACTGGAGAATATTATGCTAAGTGAAATAATCCAGGCAATGCAAGACAAACATCATTTAATCTCAACTAGAAGAAGAACCGAATGAACAAAACAAACAAATAAGCAAAATAGAGCCACAGTTATGGAAACAAGGAACAGACTGACAGTAACTAGAGGAGAAGGCAGGGGGATAAGGGTGGAAAGAAGGGACTAGTGAAGGAACATGTATGAATGACCCATGAACATGGACAGCAAGGTGGGCATTGACTGGTAGCTGCAGGGGTGATTGCAGCTGGACAGGGGAGAGCAAAGGCAGAACAATTGGGACAACTGTTATAGAGAAACAATACAATACTGAAGAAAAAAAAAAGAGGAGGATGTGCAGACTAACCTGCACCAGGAAGATGCAGTATTATGTAAACTGGAAATTACGGAGAGTTAAAAAAAAAATCCAGTTGCAAGTGAAACAACAGAGGAAAAATATGTGAATTACCAAAAACTTATTTTTGTACAAATATCATATCAGTTATAACAATCATTTTTTATATAAATCATTAGGTTTTTTACAGAGGAAGTATTACTTTCATTTTGAGCAGCTGTTACATTACTTGCAAGGAGCCATAGCATAAACAGGATGTGTGTTCATGCGTATGTGTTACTACATTTTGCAAGAACGTGGAAGAGAAGACAAAAAGACAGTGATGAAGGGAAACAAAGAGCAAGATCATTTCTCTTTGTGTTTTTTCTATGGAGTAATTATTCATTTATTCCAAGGTATCCAGCATAGGACTCAAATACGTCAAAAACCATGGTACTGATCTTGGCTTCTGCAGTGGATTAAATGGAATGCGCAACTGTATTTGATGGATCCTAAGGCAGGACTCATGTCATTTTGTAAGGTAGTGTGTTTCTAAAACCTTAACATTCCAAATAAATAAACAGAAGGATAAATATAATTTAAAAAACTAAAAGAAGTTTGAAGTTTAGAAATACAATGATCAACTGCTGTGCTCTAAAATAATTCAGTTGGAAAACAAGTGAATCTATGCATTCTCTAGTCAATAACTATGCAAAACCAATTTAAGTTCTTAGTATAGTCATCTGCTTCTAGAGCTTTCTTCTGACATAATGCTATGCACACACACACACTATATATATATATATATAATTTAATTATTTGTAAATGTAAATTAGATATATACAAGCATTGGCAAAAGTAATTTACATTTGGTATGGAAAAAGACATGCAGGTTATGATTACTACAATAACTTTATTTAAAAGGTCACATGTAACTGTAAACCTACTTTTTCCCATATCTGTATTTTTATATAAGTATATATACATGCACACATAAATACACATATATATGTACATATGTAGAGTCAAGACCCAACCTCATACACACTTATATGTATTTTAGTGGCTTTTAAGTGGCAGCAATATTTTGTAGAGAACAAAACATAATATAAAAGATCATGGTAATAAAATCTTTTGGAGCTAATGATGTGTAAACAGGCTTGGTGAAATTATTACATGAATAACATATATCAAAACTTAAAGTTCAAAGAGAAGAGGAGAGTTAATCATTGACAGAGAAACTAGAAAGGCAATAATAGGTTGATGTTCAATTTTTTCAATTTCTGATTTGTTATTAAGCGTAACTGTTTTCCACCATTGTTTCCATCTTAGTCATTGCACATTTTAGAATAAAATACCTATTTTTCTTCTTTTCTTACTCTTAATTACTGGTGAACATTTTTGAAAGAAAAACACTATCTAATTCCCATAGTTGATAATCTTTACAGATTTATTTTGCTTCAGCTTATGTCATGGCTCTTCCTGAGGCTGAATTGTGTAGAGAGGGATCAAGTAGTGAGAAAAGCTGGAATGACAGTCTAAGTCTTCTGTGACTTGATTATATTTCTTAGTTAAGCCAGTGAAACACTCCCTCCAGGCATGGATCATGAGCGTTATTGGAAGAGAAAGACAGAAGGGGGAGAGAGAGAAAGTGAAGGAGAAGTAATACTTGTATTTAATGTATCATTTGGTATTTTTACAAATAGTAGACATGATAATTTTTAAATAGGCCATGCATGTTCTTTCTGCTTGACACTATTGCATAAAAAGAAAACATATATGAGGAGGTATTCAACGTGACAGTGTTAAAATCATGCTCTCTTTCTGAGGGTATAACTGAAAAATAAAGTATGTGTATAGTGATATAGCTAAATATATAAATGTTTCCGAGATTTTAAAAAATTTCTCTTCAAAAATAAGAGATACATGAATGAATAATTTGCATTATTTTATGGTTAAAATATCATTTAGTTCAGTTTTATTTAAGTGTCTACAAGTTTTATGAATTTTTAAAATATACTGAATAATATATAGTGAAACCTAATATAAAGTCACTTGAAGTCAAATAAAGTTTTGGTACTAAACCATTTTAGTATTGACATTTTCTAAAAGTAAGATAAAAGTACAACATAAGCAGAGGCACAGAAATATCATAACAGACATTAAAATAAATGATTGAATTGATTATTATGAACAAAACAAAAAATAGAAAACTACTAAAATCACGGAAAGCTGTTGGTTTCTATTTCTTTGCCCATAAGAAAGCTTTTAACAAAGCACAAGGCTTTCTAAACCTGCCAAAAACATTATTCAGAAAGTGGGAAAATACAGCTAGCAGTTTATGTCAGTCAAAATGAGAGTAAGACAAAGAAAAACTCCAGCTGTTGTGTGTATTATCTTTATAACGAGATAATTTGTTATGGCTTATTCTTTACCACAGCAGTCACCTAATTCAGACAATGGCTAATGGATGTCAGAATTCTGGTAAGACTTCAAAGGCTCAAGTAACATGAAAATTGAATTTAGTTACTTTATTAGACTCTGAAATGATAAATGTACTTTAAAAGGCTTATGAATGATTGAGGTTATCCAAACAGTGTCAGTTTATTAATGCTGTAAGTCTTCTATAACAAAAAGCTTTAGATCTATAATACTGCATTTGATACCACCTGGGATCTAAAATTTGCAGAAAGAATTACATCTGAAAATTTCAAATGCAATTGACTTAAGTGATTGAACCTAAAATGAACTTGAAATCTTTAGCTAACTGGATAATTTGTTCCACTTCCTTTCCTCCAGTTGCTCTAAAAAATGCAACATTTTAAAATATATTCAACAGTCTTTAAAGCTCAATTTAATAACTGTTTTTCTACAACTCAGATGACAGTCTAGAGGATTTAAATGTGAAGTTCAGTCATTTGAGTACAAAAGATATAAAGAATAATTGTGTGCGTGTGTATACCTCAGGTATGAAATAAAGTAATTGATCAGTGAAGACCAATGCAATCCAAGACAGAAATAACTGTAAACTATGGACCTGATATACAAAATTCATGTATATTTATTATGAAAATGTTAAAATGCTAAGAGAATAATTTGCTTAGTCTACAAATATGTGTATACAAATGCTTTTTCATGTTATTAGGACAATTGTTGTTTTAAAAATACCAAACTTACAGAACTTATTAAAGGCAACTATCATATTAAATAACTTTTACTGGTAAATCTTTATTTTCCTTTGTATCTGATTAATCATGGCATGGAAGATGTAAGTATCCTCCTCTAGTCCTGAAGTGCTTACCAGAGGCTTACAAAGTATATTACATTGTCTATTACAATGTAATTGTTGTAAACAATTACTTGTAATTACTTGTCTATTACAAAGTATAGACAAGTCTTGTCTTTTGTAAATTTTTTTTTCAATAGCATGCTATTCTATTTGCAGGAACACCCTGAAGATACTGCAGGTACATTTTAAGATAAAATTAAAGCCTGTTTATGCAAGTTCTAGCTTTCTCAGAATAGAGTATAAGACCTAATCAGACAAACATTTGTTTGTGTAATTTTCTAAGTACTTGAATGTGAAATACTACAATTAGAATTAGCCCCTAGGATTTTGTGTTTCTGTGTAGAAGAGATAATGAGGTCTTCTCAGGGCCAAGGCGCAGGAAACGAACTCCATACCTGAAACACATGACTTGTGTGTGCCCCTATGGAAAGGTGATCACATGAAGCAATGTATTAAAATGATATCTAACTATGGACTGAGCCAAGCAACTTAAAATTAAAAGGAAAAACATACAATCATATGAAATAACGAGCTGAAAATTTCATACTACTTCTCACTCATCTTCCTATTCAAAATTTTAATTCATCAAAACTTGAAAAGTAGATTTCATCCTTCTTAACTTTTACTGTGTTTTTAAGTTTCAAAATACAATGATGTCCCCTTTCAAATTATGAGAAATTCCGTCCCTCACCTCCTAAGTTAAAGTCAACCCCACAGCAGTCACATAATTTTATTTTTAATAATATGGAACATTATTTGAAAGATCTTGTAAAACTCTTTTCTTGTTTATTCTATGTTTCTTTTCATCCTCCCCCACATAGAATAAAAGAAGCACCTGGTAGTTCTAGTTTACTCAAAATTCATAGGCATATTTTGAGACTATTATTTTTCCACAAAATTGGACTCAGTAAATATGGAACGAATGAATAATAAAACCTAAAAAGCTTTTGATTAATTAAATTTATTCATTTGTTAATGGCTTTAGAAATAAGCATGTGAATCAATTTCTCCATATTTCTTGTATGGTAAGCTCCATAAGAAGTTCGCTGTAGAATTATCCATAACACATACAAGTGTATAGCAGCATAATAAAAATGTTACAAAGAAGTGTTATAAATGTTGAAAGCAGAGTCAGAATTATTGCTCATATATCCTACTATGTCTAACAAGAATTTCTACTACAACTCAATGTAAAACAAAAGTTACTTTAAATATATATCCTGCAAATTTACAATCTAAAAATCTGAGGGCTAATGAGTAAAATGTTTTTGTAATGGTACACCAAAAATCTATGTGATATTACAACTGTACCACTAACGATAACAATAATTATCCTAAAAACATACTAGCATAGTTAAAAATATGTTAATCTTTTAGTAAACCCAAAACCATTCAATAAAAATGCCACCTAAAAATTAAAAACTTTAATTGGCTATGGCAAAGACCGTAGACTAAAGAGGTCTGGAAACAAAGGTAAAATTCGCAAAGAGGAGGCATATCTCCATAAAAAACATTCTAAGGTACAAGGAGACCAAACAAAGTTTCCAGAAATAACACAGCTTGAGTGGCCTTTGTGTATATGGTACAGCCTTCTTCAGTATCTTTACCACTATGAGGTGGTGCAAAAATTAACGTGTGGGGACAAACAGTATTTGAAGAAAAGTGATACCTTTGTTACCTTAATAACTTCATTGTTTATATTTATTTACAAGCTAATTGGTATTATGAAAACCTCAATATGTCAGCATGTAATTTACTTGTTTTTAAAGCATATAGATTAACACGCATTTGCTGATTTTCTCTCTGAATGATGGTCTTGTGCTAGAAACAAGCGTGTTTTTAGTCATTAAATGGACACAATTTTGACTCACCAAAGAGCAAAACATGAATTTCATTTTGGTGATATATCTATCTTAATGATGCAAAAAACTCTGATATGCCCAGACTTAGAAACGTCTTGAAGAACACTGAACTGAGTAAAATAAAAATTATAATTTTAATTCTGTGCTTAGGCTATATGTTATTTTCCTTTTTTATTGTTGTTGTTCAATTACAGTTGTCCCACATTTCCCCCCGTTGCTCTCCCCTGCCCCACTTTCTCACAGTCAATCCTCACACCATCATCCATGCCCATGGGTCCTCTATATGTGTTATTTTTCTATTAAAATTATAAGCAAATAAAAGTTAAGATTTCTAAGGTAGTTACCTGTTTTTTTAAAGACATTTGATGTTCATCTGACAAGACACTAGAATAAAAATTGACATAAGTATGGGTTTCAATGACAGGTACATGGTTAAGTCTAGAAGGGAAAGGTTCTTAGAAAAGATTGACATAATTTATTTTAGATTTTATAATACCCATTTTTTAAAACTACTTTGTCTATTACTAGCCTACAAACACATCTGATTTTTATTGCATATTCATTCTTTGTACATATTCTGTTTTCCTGTCCCACAGAATTTTTAACTTACTATTTTTCACTCTCAATTTATGAATTTATTGCTCTAACTACTGAACATATACCTGAAGAGCTGGTCTAAGAACATGTTTTCAGTTAAACCTGAATAGTAGACGAAAAGAGCAAAACTTTTTTATTAAGGAAAAATAACCTCTCAATTTAAAAATAAGACCACGAATTTGCTTTTAATTTTAATTTTTTACAATATTTTTTAAAGTACAGTTTACATTCAATATTATTTTGTATTAATTTAGTTGTACAGATTAGTAGCTAGATAATCATATACTTTGTAATGTTTTCCCCTATATATTTTCAATAACCAACTGGCATCATACTTATTTATTACAATATTATTGACTATATTTCTTATTCTGTACTAAACATCCCCATGACTATTTCATAACTAGTAATCTGTACTTTTCAGTCTCTCTACCTTTTTCACCCAGTCTGCCAACCTTCCTCCCCTTTGGCAACCATCGTTCTGTTCTCTGCGTCTATGAGTCTGTTTCTTTTTTGTTTTGAACATAAACTCTTTATTTTCAATTGACCAAAATTTATTGAATTTAAGGTTAACTGTAGGGTGTTGGGTGCAACTGCACAGGCTCAACATGACAGGCCTACTGCATGAAAGCAAATACCAAGAAAGAAATGTCATCTTATATCTTCTATACCTATCATCTATCTATCTATCTACCTACCTACCTACTTACCATCTATTTATTTTGCTTTTGTCTCTAATTTTGAACATAGACTCTTAATTGATCAACATTATGTTAAAGCTCATTCTTATTTTTAACAAATTTTGGCCTTTTTTATTTTGTATAAAATTATAAAATTATTTTCATTTACCATAGAATATCTATGATGTAAGTTTTATTATTTATAATTTGTAATAATATTAGAGTACTTAATAATAAATGTTACACACATCAAATTTAGTGCATGATTGAACAAATATATGAGTAGGGAAAACAGATTTACCCTTTACCTACACAACAAGTTTCTTTATACTGTACACTTATTTCATGCTATAAAAATGCTTTAGATCTTTCTGCCATTATTTTTGCACCCTAACTCTACCATATGTTATTTTAGTTGGTATATATTTACAAATGTTATACACACACACACACACACACACACACACACAAATAGCTACCCAAAGATATAAAAGTATTTCATATGCTTCTCCTTTAACACGTTTGGAATTTCTTTGTATATTTACTTATGTATCAGCAAGTAACTTTGGTATCTGATGTGGTTTCTATATTGGAAATTGGACCTAAAAATTAAATGTATAAGCAATAGTCATGGTATAATCTGTTATTCTCTTCATTGAGAACAAAATATGGGTTAGGGATGGTTAAAGGCAGAACATTTAGAAAATTTCAAGCTGTGAAATCAAAGAAGGTATGGAAATCAATCAATTCTATACTTTCTAAAATTAGTCAATTTCAAGGAATTTTGGCACAGTTGTCTTAGTTGTTCAACTTCCTTAAAAAAGACAAGTTTTATTGATTAATCATCAAAATCAGGGACAAAACCAAAAAAACTGCCAATTGATTCCACAAGAAATACTATGAAGAGTGACTTACAACTTCAGCTGAAGTTTAGTCAATACAGATGAAGCAAGCGTTTCCAAGTAGAAAATCTCTTATGTGATGATAGAGGAGGGACTAAAACTTTAATTCTTGTTATGAAAGTGTCTCTGAGATTATTTTGTTCTGTTTCTTAAATGTATAGCATATTCCTAAAGTGATAAAATATATTAAATATATTTGTTTTCCTCGTTTCTTTCTGTTAAATGTGTTAGTTAATTCCTATACCAAAATGTAATTTGACCAAATATGTAAATAAATTCTATTAGTGAATGGCAGTCGAATAAACAGGAGATCATTTTATAACTTCATTTTATGAACATGGACTTTAGCTTCCAATATCCCAGTTTCAAAAGTAAGTTATACATCATGTGACAATTTAAATTTGGACCAGGTACTTCATCTCCTTGAGAGCCTAAGTTTTCTTATTAGAACAAAAATAATAGCACAACAACAATAAAATGGTGATGATAATAATTACCACAAATATTATTTTTCAGAATAAAATAACTCAGTAGTAACAGTAACCCTTTTATAATGCTTAATATTTGCCAGAAACTGATGTGTGTGTTTAATTTTCGTAACAGCCTTATAGATAGGTACTATTACTTTTCCAAATGTACAAATGTTCAGACTGATAAACAGAACTTTCCCTATCTCAAACAGCTAGTGTTTGAAGAGGCAGGAAGTAAATATAGCAGGCTACCTTTGGAGTCTGCTGAGTTTCCCACCAGAAAACTAATTTTTACCAAGGACCATACACAGGCCTGGCAGATTTTAAGTCTTGGGTGAATGTCGATTTAACATTAGTGTAAGACAGAAGGATTCTAGGAAAATGGGAACACAGTAACCTGATGGTACTTTTCTCTTTTTTGCTTACACTTCCGATACATTTTTTTCTTTGACTCAAAGGACTTCAGGGACCCTCGGGAAGTTGTATGTTGGAAGAACTGGATTGTGAGGGATTTTATGCCAACATAATTGGCATATGGTTCTACTGCCTGTGTTGAGCAAACACTTACAGTAACAAGACAGCATATTCTGATAAGGCTTTGACCATCATAGATATATGCCTTCCCAGTTGGTATCACAATTATTGTTGTTATTATATTTCAAGTTCTTTGTTGTGTTACTCATAGTTTTATTTATGGGGTTTGTATTTATTTGCTGTAATTGTTAGAGGCTGAAGTTTCTTATCTCATTTGCAATTTTTCTTAGTTCAGTCACTAGGGCTCACTCAGGTCTGATGGATGTCATTAAGAAAAAAAGATGGGCCCAGGCTGGTGTGGCTCAGTGGATTGAGTGTTGGCTTGTGAACCAAAGGGTTACTGGTTCAATTCCCAGTCAGGGCTATCCCTGGGTTATGGGCCAGATCCCCAGTTGGAGGCTCATGAGAGGCAACCACACAGTGATGTTTCTCTCCCTCTCTTTCTCCCTCCCTTCCGCTCTCTAGGGATGAATAAACAAAATCTTAAAAAAAAAAAAAGACAGTGAAAGACAAACTGTTTCTATATCTGTGCCAAAGAAGGTTATCTGTCAGGCCCTTCTGAGTCTTAAGAAGCCTTCTTGATCTCTTGATCCCTGATATTTGAATACCCATCCACCTTAGGAATTGAGACAATTCAACTTCTTTCTGTTTCTTTACTTCTTGGGGTCAAAGAAGCCAGGACACACACACAAAAAACTTTAAATAAATTAATAATAATGATGAAGAAGAAGAAGAAGAAGAAGAAGAAGAAGAAGAAGAAGAAGAAGAAGAAGAAGAAGAAGAAGAAGAAGAAGAAGAAGAAGAAGAAGAAGATGATATCACTCTGGGACATTAAATTCTGCACAAAATAATATTTCTGCAACTAAAGAATGATTTATCAACTAAACAATTCTGCACATAAGTCAGGAAAGAGATAGTCACTTACAGGTTACCTAATACAATAAATACGTTAAAAAAACTGACAAAAATATAGAGAGATGGAAATGCTAAAACAATATAAGGCAGATGTAGAAGAGATAATCATTAAACATATTAAATAAGAAATTTATCTAGTCTGAAGAACATGCAGGTTAAAAGGACTCAATGAATTAAAAGAAATAAAGAATCAAAGACAGAGATCCGGGAAATTTCTAAATTCTATAAAGAAGAAGAAAGTATAATAAGTCAAGACATAAAAAGAAACTTACATATAAAGAAAAGAGCATTGGAAGATATCAGATTAACATGCACAAGGCAAAATAGAAAACCGTGAGATTG
Organism: Mormoops blainvillei; assembly: GCA_004026545.1. NCBI lineage: Eukaryota > Metazoa > Chordata > Mammalia > Chiroptera > Mormoopidae > Mormoops > Mormoops blainvillei. The sequence continues at coordinate 25,996 of PVJD01005022.1, forward strand.
TGTATTCAGACAACAGTGAGAATTTCATCCTCATCCAAAATATCATTCAATTGCCATAGCAATAGCAAGTTATTTAAGGATATAAATAACTCAGAGAAAATCATACATAAGTACTCTACTAGAGAAAAATATAGCTACATTTAACTCTCTGAATCTGTTTGTTCTTGGGTTTAGATAGTGAGTAAAGCTGTATGATTCAAATCTGTTTCTTTTCCTGATTTTATATATTAAGTAGCCAGAGTTACCTTCTTTGAGTGCTATACTAATACCTAGTACTTGTGAATACCTTTCCGATGTAAATGGAATTTTGGAGATATAGAGATAGAGAAATAATTTAGGATTATCTGAATGAGTGCAATGAAAACACAAGAGTCCTTATAAGTGAAAGAGGGAGAAAGGGGAGTCAGAGACAGAAATGTGGCAATGAAGACAGAGGGTGGAGTGGGGAAACTGATGGCTTTGAAGATGGAAGGGGCCACAAGTCAAGGAATGTAAGCAGTCTCTAGAAGCTAAAAATAATTCTCCTTGGAGACTCCAAAAAGAATGAGGCCTTACCCACACCTTACTTTTAGCCAGATGAGACAATCTTGAACTCCTGACCTCCAGGACTACAATAAATTTCTGTTATTTTAAGTCATTCACTTAGTGGTAATTTCTTAGAACAGTCACAAAACCTAATACAAGTGCTATCTCCACTGTTAATGTAAACTGGTACAGGAACCATGGAAAACAGTATGGAGAGTCCTCAAACATTAAGAATAAAGTTACCAGATGACCCAGCAACCTTCTTCTGTGTATCTACTAGAAACATATAAAAATATTTATTTGCAAAGGTATATACACCCCTATGTTCTAATCATAGTGGCTGAGATATGGAAACAACAGAAGTGTTCTTTGACAGATGATTGAATAAAAAAGATGGGGTACATATGTCCAATGGAAGACTATGCAGCCATAAGAAAAGATGAAATAGCGCTACCATTTGCAACAATATGGATGGACCTTGAGAATATCGTGCTGAGTAAAATCAGCGAGAAAAAGTTTATAATCATAACTTCTCGCTCATAAGTAGCATATAAAACTGAAATCAACAAATGAATAAATAATAAAAACAAATAAAAACTCAGGCACAGACAATAGTACGGTGTTTTCCAGAGAGAAAGAGTGTGGGGAGGTAATAAAGGATAAAAGAGCTCAGATACATGGTGATGGAATAAAATTTCACTTTGAGTGGTAAATACACAAAGCAATATATGAAAGATGTATCATAGAATTGTACACTTGAAGTCCATATAATTTTGTTAAACAATGTCACACAATAAATAAAATTAAAAATTGTATCCCAATCCATTTAGTATAAGAATTATCTGGGATAACTTCAAGCATGCCAACATTCACATCATGGAGCTGCCAGAAGGAGAAGAGATAGATCAAGGAATTGAAAACCTATTTGAAAAAATAATGATGGAAAACTTCTCTAGCTTGGTGAAGGAAATAAACATAAAAGTCCAGGAATCATGAAAAGTCCCAATCAAAATAAAAGTCAAGAGGCTCATACCATACATCATAATTAAAATGGCTTAAAAAATGAGAGAGAATCTTAAAAGCAGCAAAAGAAAAGCATTAGTCACCCACAAAGGAGTTACCATAAAACTGTCAGCTAATTTCTCAACAGAAACTTTACAAGTCAGAAGGGATTGGTATGAAATATTCAAATTGATGAAAATCAAGGACCTACAACCAAGATTACTCTATCCAGCAAAGCTGTCGTTTAGAATTGAAGGTCATGTAAAAAGCTCCCCAGATAATAAAAAACTAAAGGAGGTGTTCACCACCACATGAGTATCACAAGTAATGTTAAAGGATCTTGGAGGAGGGGGGAGGGATGGGGCAAGGGGGGACAGGAAGGAGGAGGAGAATCAAAAATATGAATAATAAAATGGTAATAAATGTGTATCTATTAATGATTACTTTAAATGCCAATGGATTTATGTTTCAAAGAAAAGATATACATACACTGGCTCCATGGTGTGGGGGCCCTGGAGTGTGGGGGTCCCTGAGGGTCTGTCCAGGGCAGATGGCCCAGAACTGTGTGTATCCTTGAAGTCAGTCCAGGCAGGTAGCCCAGAACTATTATCATCACACTCCTGTGGGCAGGCAGCCCGGACCTATGTCATTGTACACATATGCTGTATTCCCTAATTACCTAAGTTCTGACATGATCCCACTATTGTCTAAACTTGTATAAAAAAACCCTGTAACCAGCAATAAAGCTGCTGCTGTGTGTGTGTGCTTCAATAAAATGTTGCTACTGCAGCTCCCTTTTCTACTTCTCATTCTTTCTTCCATTTGGGCATCTCACCACTGAAACCTACCCTAGCTGAACAGCTGGGCTCTGACAGAGGGATAATAAGACAAGATCCTTCTATATTCTGTCTGTAAGATAGTTACTTCAGATCAAAAGACACATACAAACTGAAAGTAAAGGGATAGAAAAAGACTATTTCATAAAAAAGAAACAAGAGAGGGCTGTGGTAGCAATACTTACAACACAGTAGATTTTAACGCAAAGGCTATAAGATGATACAAAGAAGGACCCGGTAATGTCACTTCTTGGTACTTATCTGAAGAAATACAAAATTCTAAATTGAAAAGACATATACATCCATATGTTCACTGCAGAATTATTTAACAATAGCCAAGATATCTAAGCAACCTAAGTGTCCATCAAGAGATGAATGGATAAAGAAGTGGTGAATATATACCATGGAATATGACTCAACCAGTGAAGAGAATGAAATCTCGCCTCTGTGACAAAGTGGATGGATATAGAATGAAGTATGTTAGACAGAAAAAGACAAATGCCAGATTCTTCCACTTATATGTGGAATTTGTAAAACAAAATAAATGAATAAACAAAAAAGACACAGACTCATAGATGCAGAAAACATTTTGATGGTTGTCAGGTGGGAGGGGGGATGTTGGGATGGTTGAAAAAGGTGAAGCTATTAAGAAGTACAAATTGGTGCTACAGAATAGTCATCGGGATGTAAGGTACAGCACAGGGAATAGAGTCAGTAGCATTGCAATGGCTGCACATGGTGTCGGATGGGTACTAGGAGTAGCTTTGTAAGTTACAGAAATGTCTAATCACTATGTTGTACACCTGAAACTAAAATAATACTGTATGTCAGCTGTAATTGAAAAAAAATTTTTAAAAAAAGAAGCAGGGTTTTTAATGCTGCCTCTTCACAGTGTTGCACTGTGAACTGCCTTGAGTTTAACTGCCTCAGGTCGTGTGGCGGTTGCTACAGGAACACCTTGGGCACTTATCCTGCTAAATCAGGTCCTCTCTTCAATGCCTAGTACCTCCAGGCACAGACTTGGCTACTCTGGTACACAAAAGCTTATAGAAAAGCAAGCTAGCTTTTCATAACATTAACAACATTGCTCCGGAGTGAATTCTTCCTGGAGATTTGTTGGAATTCACCTGTGAATATACAATTTTATTTTTTTTAGAAATCCCAGCCAATCTGAACCTGAAGCTTTTGCTGCATAAATGTCTCAATTCAAAAATGCCAATGGCTAGGTATACGGATTTCCTGATATTGTGATGTCAGGATACCTTGGAGGAATTTTTGGCCAAAGTTCAGAAATAACTGTCTTGCCTGACCTCAAATTAACTTATTGATTCCTTTATAACACAGTGAGAAAGACTGTGGGTTCTAAGAGATTGTCAGAGAGATTTTTCTAAGAAAAAAGCTGTGTACTCTACTTTAAAAAATAATTAATAATTAGCCAGTACTTGCTGCTTGTGAGGCTTCTCATTTTTAAGTGGCTGAAGCAAAACTGGAAACTATTTCTTATTTTAGAAGAAAAATTTAGAACTACAATTTCATCTGCCATCAAGCTTAGTAGAAATGGTATTATTACTTCTGGGTTCTTTTCCCCAAAAAGTAACCTGCCTATTTTTGTACCCTACATGATTGACAGTGAAGACATGGAATTTTCCTTTTCTTCTTCTTTTGTAATTCTGGGATGACTTTCTTTAGCTGCTAGCAGAAATACTACAAAGTAGAAAAAAGTGTAAACTTGTCAAGATATATTGCAACAGAGAAAGTATGGAGAAGCCTATGTGACTGTTTTCCCCTTGTTATATTTATAAGAAATTATTATACTCGAGAACAACCTCAGCCTTACTAAGACATGCTTTCAGGGTAAAGGTCTATCAAGCTCACGTGTTCAGGTGAAGAAAGGGTTTTTCAAATGGCAAATGTCTAAGAAGTCTTCTTGACTTGGTGTGGCCGAGTTATTCAAAGTTTTCCTGGCACCTAGTTTTATCTTTAATGTGTTTCTCTGACACTTTAGATCAAAATTCTATTTTTTAAAGAATGAAAATCTTGGAAAATGTCAATGAAATGCCTTATGAATATTCACATACGATAAACTTAGTTGGCTATATTTGGCTCTTTCATCATATGTCTCTGTCCCAAGCTGGGCATAATGGTCTCCTGCCTGACCAAAATAACTCAGGAACAATTGTTCAGTGCTTCCTTCAAGCTGATGGCTGTAAGGTGCAGCACTCAATGGTTTTCCAAACTTGTTTCTTGGAGACCTTGAGACCCACCGCAGCAATTCAAGGGTTCCAACACATTGATTTGTAATGTTAACATTTGGTAGTATGGTAATTAAAGAAAACACTTAGATGTGCTGTCAAATTTTAACACATTGGAGACCACTGGTGTGTTAACTTAAACTGCAAGGTTAATTTGCTTTTGTGCATTACTCAATAAAGTTACCCAGCCATCTCTATAAATATATTTGAAGGTCTTATAATGTGTACTAATTAGTGAAGTTGAAGTTCTGCTCTAATCTTTTAATGTTTTTAATTCTTGTGTGAGCATTTCAACACCTTTAAAATTAACCATGAAGTCCTTCATTAAGGCGTTCACCTACTGCACCCAGTTAAGGAGTAACTGAAGCTAAGAGACATGAGTTTGTTGCTTACTCTATTCAACAAGTAACGGGCAGTTATGCAACAGCTATCAAATGTGAGCAAGGTAGTTTTTTATGCATAAAAACTATGTAAGTAGTTTTAGCTTTTAGTGAAAAGAAAACTGGAAAAACTGGAAGTGAGAGGCTTTGATTTCCATCTTATGTCACCGCCTTTGTAGGCTTAGGAAGTCACTTTTTTCAGATACACAACAGAAACAAGAGACATAAGCTGACCTTCCTTTTTAGGCATTAAGGGTCTGAGGTTGTGTATGTCCCATGATCAGACTATCCAGTTTGAATAAGGTAATATTATAAACCATTTTTATATTAAATTGAAGTACTGGAATATAATTTTAATTACATTGCCTCTGAAAGATCTCCAGATTTTTTAATGTAGATTTAATCAAATTTAAACAGCTAGAGCTATGGAGGACAAACTTCAAGGTCCCTAATAAAGACCAAAGTTTTTACAGCAGACAGATGGCTAGATTAAGGAAGACTGCCCTTTTGACATGACCTCAGAGTATAAGGTAGGAGGTGACTTACCAGGAAGGCAAATAAGGTACGATCACACCTGCAATTATCAAGGATATCGATTTTGGCTTTTTGGCACCTTTCTATACCTCCTTGCCCTGTCTTAAGATAAAAAAAAATGATTATTTCATGAAGAATGATTTGGGAAAAGATTATGTAATATTGTGTTAAAGGGCCATACATTTCTTGATAAAATTATTGTGCATATTTGAGACAGGTATTGATGAAACTATCTAGGGTAATATTGTCTGTCTCCTGTGTGGCCCTTAGATAGCAAAGTGATGACTAAGTTTTCTGTGTTACTCCCAGGTACCTTGATGTAGCCACAAGATGTAAAGGGTTAAGAACTTCTAAATAAATAGTCCTAGCTCCCATACAAATTGCTTTCTTTGTTAGTAACCAGTTGACTTCTAATAAACTTTTGTACTTTGCTTTCATACTGACAAACAAGTTATAATCATAAATAAAATTGCACATTACCTTTGATAATAATAACAGAAAATAGTGTGGTGACAACCAGAGGGAAAGGGGGTGAGGGCGGGGAGTGAGGTTGGCAAAGGGAGGGGATGGGGACATCCTGTAATAGTGTAAAGAGTAAAAAAAAGTAAAAATTAAATAAAAGAACACGTTATCAGGGATATTTCAGAAATTAATATTTTACCACAAGTTGATATTGTAATTGAATATAAATTTGTCTTTACAACAGAACATTTGAAAAAGTTTTCTTGTGTTTTATTTTAAAATACCATATGTGCAATAAAAAATTAATTGACAGTTGTAATAAATATTTGTATTGAAAAAATATCATAATAGATTGTCTTCTGGCTTACTTGTTTGAAGTTTTTCTTCTTCCTCATTGCCAAACTATAAATATTTATAATTCATATCTAGTTGTCTCAACTGCCCACTCCCTGTTTAAATTGACTGCTTTTAATCTACACCGGTCAAGAAATCCTTACAATCAAAGTAGCTGGCATGGATAAAATATATAGTGAAAATGTTGTAAGTGCCTGAAAATGTTATTGTTAAACTCCCTAGAATTAAAAATGAATGATGACTGTTACATGGAAATGTTTTTGTTTATTTAGAATCATTTCCCAAATAACTGGAACTGAGTATAATTCTAACAACCATGACAGAATTTTCCGCATGCCCTTTTGTTACCTTTTGCTCTTTTACAGACTAGTAGTTTTCCTCAACATCCAAGCTGCTAAATGTAGTTATGACTCTGCTAGGGTCAGAACAGAAGTAAAGGGTGAGAAAAGATTTAACCCTTGTGGTACTATCTCAAGATGGCAAGTGTTTAAAGTGACTTATGCTCATGACATTTTAATAAATTTTATATTTTCTCTGAACTCTGATTATGCATTTTATTCTGGCTGACTGTTCCCATTTTGGCTAGTTTTTTTTTGTTGTTTTTTTTTTCCCTGTGATCAAGTCCACATTAATTATCTGCCTTTTGGGATTCCATAATCATATCCCTTAAGTGATTCCTTTGCCAAGATGTAAAATGCCCCAACATGCCTTTTTCCCTATGTACTTTTCCTATACATTTTCTTCAGCATCACAAAAGTTTTGACCCAATAAGCTTAAGAGAGAAGGCTAACCCTCAAACACCTTGCCACAGCTCCATTTTTTAAAACATCTAGATAGCTGTTTTCTTATCCCCTGGGGTCACTAGAATAGGGTACCAGCCAAATCCAGTTTACTACATTTTTATCTAAAGTTTTCTTCATATACATGCCATTTATTTATATATTGTCTATGATTTCATCCTATAAAGGTGGGATCAAGTAGTTGTGGCTGAGATTATAAAGCCTGAAAATTCTAAAATATTTGCTATCTAGCTGTTTATAGAAATTGTTTGCTGACTCTGCCCTAGACGGGGTTGAAGCTAAACTTTAGTCCATGTGCTCTGCAAACATCCAAGGATGCATAATGAATTCTGGGAGTGAGCTCCCTGAGACCTACTGGAAAGAACATGGACACTAAGAAATCCTCTCCACTATTTATCAGTTGACACTTATGAGGATTGAACTGGATTTTAGATACTTGCTTTGACTTCCCCAGAGGTTGTCTATATTAAAACTTATTTCAATATCTAATATTTAGTAATTTAACACTTCAGTAGAAACCTTCAGACTGACACCATGTTACAAATAAAAACGTATTTAGTATGAACCACCTCTTACCTCTCACTATGTTGGTGCTCAATCCTATTAAACTGGACCTTGTTTTTGTAAGTGCTACCAGTGTTGTTATTGTTTTTTTTAAATTTTCCAAAAGAATTCTAAATTATCATTTATATAAAATGAAGAGTGACATCTATTTGGAGAACTTGGAAAAAGAATAACTTTACAGTAACCTCAATTAATTTCTTCTCTGTGTTGTATCTGCCTGTTCAAAGAGTATGGCGTAATTCCCAGATCTTGTTCCATTTTTGAGGCTATGTAGCCAAAGCCTATAATCCTACAGGAAGATCTAGGGGTCCATCTTTCATTTCTTCCCAGGTGAGAAGTGCTTTTGAGATGCCATTTGGGGGGCATTTTGTGTTGCAGTCCCAAGCATTCTATTAGGTATAACATCTGAGGATCAAGATTTGAGAGAAAGCCTGCATCTGGGGTCCTACGTACCCGTCTCTGTTCTTGATGTTCCCGTATATAGTGGTCTCTTCATCATGACCACAAACCTCCCCTCTGCCTCAGCGTTCCTTTGAAGAATGTTGGGGAATCTGGGTTCACCGTGCGCCACACGCTGGTGATGAAGAACAAAGGTCATCCAAATTGCTGAGGGGTCTGAGCTGTGTCATCATCCTTACGCTGCGTTCTTTGTTCTTATCAGTAATAATCTTTAAATCTCTACTTGCAATTTTACTTCTTTTTTGCCTTGTACTCAGAGTTGTGAGTCATTTTACTTTCCTTACTCAACACAGCTGATTTAGTAAGTAGAAGGAACTCAAAACCAGCTCTTTCTTTCCTGATTACGAAGCATTGGTTCTGATTGTATACCTTAGAATCTGCAATTAGCACAGTAAAAATATCAGTCAAGGTGAGTACAAAATATTTTTTTCCTTTAGCTCTTCCCTTCATTCCTCTTTTGCTTTTAACCTGATATTTTAAAAGTAATTTCAGGAGTTTTTAAAGTTTTCTAGGCTCAATAATTTCTGACTTTTACCTTAAATTTCTCAGATTGCCAAAGGCTAAAATTTAAATATTGTAACTGAATATGTTATACATGTATATAAATATGCATGCATGTCTGTATATCTTTATGTGTATATTTTATAATTATGATGAAGAGGGAAATAATCCTTATTAATATTTTCAGCATATATGTATACATAGAGTGTGACTCTGAAACAAATGGATCAATGTTGTACATTTTTCATGGAGATGAATTTCATTATTTTACCACTACAAATAATGTGATATTTATTCTACTTTGCCACATTACAAAATGCTATTTCCAAAGAAATATGTTTTAATAAATTTAAAATTAAAGCTAGATAAATGTTAGGGTTTAGAAGGTTGGTACTGCATTCTTATAGATGGCTGACCTTCCTGGAGTTTATCTGAAATAAAATATGCGTAGATCTAATAATCTCTTGATTGTTTCCAAATCTCTAAATCTAGGCATTGCAGAAAAAAAGTTTATGTTGGTCTCAATCAATATTTTATGCCAGTGTGACTGACAAAGACATTAACTTTTACCTGGCAGGAAAAAATAAAAACAGTTAATGAACCTGTATTGCAATAACATCTGAACTACTTTATCCACAGCTGGCATCTCTTTTATGAGATACTTTATATCTGAACGAAGTGTCTTTAACACTTTCTACAAATATGTAAGACACACACACTCTTATTTACACACAGAAAATCATATTTATTTCCACAAAAAGAGTGAATAAAATAGACATTAAAAGATTGCCTCTAACAACAAGTTTATTTCAAACAAGGAATAATTTGGTAAAAAGTATCAGAATCATATGTCCCCATTTGGAAACTTCATGCTGTTGTAAGGTTTATAAAGTCTCTCTCATTATCACTTGATCTTTTTTTTTGAAAGCAGGGTGAGAGTTTCATAATTAAATAATAAAACGAAAATACATTGGATGATGTCATCTCAGAGCTCAAGATTTTCATAAATGATCCGGCGTTAACCCCTTGTTTAACACAAAAAACCTACTTAGTGTTGTGACTGGACCAAAGGCAGAGACCCAGGCTTTACGACTCTTGAGACTGTGCTTGTCACTACTAATTCTTACAAAAAGCCAGCAAATATCATGGGGAACTGGTGATATTTACGGTATGTCAATCGTATCTTTGTTTCCAGGCTTTCTTCATTAGCATTACCAAATAATCCACTCAACAATTTCCCTTCAATCTTTTCCTTCAAACGCAACAATTTCCTTGGCAAATAAAACATCCATAAGTACACTTGGGTTTATCTCTGGGGTTTCTGGCAATTGGCATTTTAAGATAAGCATATAAATAAAGGGAGATGGCTTCAGGGCAAGATCTCTTGGCAACATTTCAATTTTTGTCTCTCATAGAGGACCATGATTTCCTCCTAGGGAGCTGCACTATAATACAAAGGTTAGAATAACTATGAAAGCCTTCTTTGTAGTCATTACAAATGATACTAAAGAAAAAAATATTCTGTATTTTCTCCTCTATGTATCTCTACAAAACTGTAGCATTGAAAAATTTAAAAACTAGCCACAAAAATAACAATAAATATGTAGAGATAGTTTAATGGGGTATTTGTTTTTCAATACAAGAGCCTAATATAACAACTATATTGGAATAATTTTTAAACACATGCCAATGCATTATCTAAACAATGGTAGACACCGTACATGTTCTTAATTTATTACTTTCATACAAAGAGATGGGTTAAGACCTGGCCTGATAGCTCAGTTGGTTGGATCATTGTCCCAATACGCCAAGGTTGTGGGTTTGATCCCCCATCAGGGCACAAAGAAGAATGTCCCTTTCTCTCTAAAAAGCAATAAAAAAAAATTCATCAAGATGCCTCTAAAATGCTTATCAAGACCTCTTTCACTTCCTCCCTCCGTCCCTCCCTTCCTCCCTTCCTTCTCTTTCTTTTCTTTCTTTCTCTTCCCCCTTTTTTTTGAAAATTTCACTCTTTTTAAAAGTAACAAAATACATTATTATAATTTAAAAATAAATACACATTTCTAGATACCAAATATAACTTCCCATTATCTTGTTCCTTCAGATTCCATGCTGATGACAGTGATAAAATATAATAAATTGGTGATGTTGAACATTTGTAAACAGTTTGACTTCCTAGCCAAATATTTCATGACATGTTAAATAAAATGTGAACAATTTCTTCCTTACCGCTAATGGAAATTGATTAGAACGTGGTTTAGCTAAAACTTTTCTAGATAAAGTACTCTTTTTAAGTATAAAGAAAACAGCAATTTAAATTCATGAAGTTGTTTTTTTTTTTAATACAGAAAACTGTTTCATTCACTGCTCATACCTGCATTGCTAGCTTTCAAGCAGTTTCCTGGAATAGACAATTCTATGAGGACACCATAATCACTATATCTACTTTTCAGAAAGATTATTAATATGCCAGAAACATGAATTTAATCACAATTATAAGATTAAATTCTACTTGAAACTGGGTGAAGACAAAATAATCTTTTTGTTCAGTTATTGCTTCCAAATTACCAACTTCATACATTAATTCAACCTAACAGTGAAAGTTCCAAATCTCTATTACCTTCTACCAAATGCGTGAATTACATGAGAGAAAAAAAACAAACAAACAAAAAACCCCAAAAAGCTATGTAGTAGGATTCACGATCTACTCAGATTACAAATAAATATGTACTTAAAAATAACTTCCTGTTTGTTACTCTGTTCTTCCTTATGATTTAAACTGCATAAGGTAGTTAAAAATAAAAGACAAAATAATACTTAGACTTAGCCAGTAACTTTAGTTCAACCTAATACTTTCTTTATAACTTAAGTATCTTTTATAACTTACTTTGTGTTTGAAAAAATTAAGCAAAATTTTTATGGTTTTAGAGTTCCGACCACACCTGGTACTGTTTCTAACCAAGATGGTGATTGGCTGGCTATTACATGGGTGTCTATCTAATACACATGCCTTGTTGACGAGCAAGAGAAATGAAGTGCACAAATCCATATCTTTTAGAGTTTCTTTCTGGTTAAAAATGATACATCTTGCTCTCAGTGAAACAAATATGTTTTTGTCCAAAGCTTGTATCTGGGGTCCTAGGTACCTGTCTCTGCTCTTAATATTCCCGTACATAACAGTCTCTTCACCATGACCACAAAGCTCCCCTGTACCTTCATGTTCCTTTAAGAAATCTAGGGAAATCGAGGTTCCCTGCACAGCACATGCTGGTGATGAAGAACAGAGGTCATCTTATTTGCTTTTTCTTGCCAAAGTCACTGAGTTATTTTCCTGCACACTGCTGGAAATAATTTTTTGAGGATTTCTCCCAAAAGCTTAGAAACAGTGTTTACCATTAGCTGCTCTACTGCCGGGGTTTTCCTGCCTGGGCCTTCCTCGCTCTTCTACAGTACACTAAGGTAACAGATTTGGGGGTGGTCATTTTAAGGATTTGTCATTCTCATGCCCTTTTGATTGTACCTTCTTTATTCTTTTCCTGGGGAGAGAGTAAAACTGTAATGTGCTAATTGATTAGGGTAAATACAACAATTTGAAAATCCTTTATTTCCCAGTGAAATTGGACTTCCAGTTTTCTTGTTAATTGTTTAGGAAGTCAGAAAATAAATAGTTCCTATTTCATGTGTTTGAATTTCTGATCTAGCATTCTAATAACTACAACTATTCATCAGCCCTTCTCTGCTCGGAGGGTGACAAAGAAAAGGACGTGAACACCAAAGTCAAAGAAAAAAATAGGAATATGTTCAAATTAATTTTCTTACATATTTTACTACTAAGTATATAATCTCACTAGCTAAATATTAATATTGTATACATTTTAATGTTTATATGATGTTTTATTGCTTAGACTATTACAGATAGTAATCTATGGCCTATTTCATCTCTACAGGAAAACTTTAAATGTGAAAAGAAATGTAAATTGAGTAAATCTAGTGTAGAAACATTTAGGAAAATGGAACTCAGAAAATTGAAATAGAAAACAGGTTTTATAGATTCAGTAAATTTTACATCAGATTTTAACTGTATCCTGATATTGAACAAACTGGCACAAATCACTTCTTTATTCCCACACACTACTGCTCTAGAGCAGACCTTCACAATTACTTCCCGGTGTAAGAAGCATGCTTCACATCCTAAATCCCTGCCTCTGTTTCTATCACCTATTTTTCTCCCCTAGATATGCACATGCCTAGTTTTCCCAAAACTCAATTTTATGCTTAAATTACAGAGGTACCATTTCTTTTTCTCTAATAAATTCTAAATTCATTTTTCTCTCATAAAGTCTGACTGGCAATCAAAGTTTGCTACACCTTCATTACTCTAGTTTTTCTGCCATTGTGTTTGTTTTATATTCTCTCCTAATACTTAGGTTTTACACTCAACAGTCTGCTCTTCTCTGAGGGTTACACTGTTCTCTCACTCTCTTTTTATTTTCTTCACAATTATATCATCTTTTTACTAATTACTCTTAATTTGCTATCTCCCATACGATCCACTGGACAGCCTTAGTCATGTAACCAACCTTATGAAATGTAGACATTTTAAAACAGAAAACCCCAAAGGGAAAAGAATCTTCCCTCAACATCTGCATGTTCTCCTGTATTACTTTATCTCTGCTAATGATATCACTATTAACAGAGTTCCAGCCAGTAGGGCCATATATCAGCTCTAATTCCAATCTAGCTTCCATGAAAATTTTCCCTTTCTTAGCTCTATTTAGGTATAATTGACAAATAAAATTGGAATACATTTAAGGGAAAATAATTTTATGGCTAAATACATAACATCAAATTTTAGATTTGTGAGGTAAGAGCTCTAAAGCAAAAATTTTTTAGCTGTTTTTATGAACTGTTAAGTGAACTGTTTATACAGAAGTGCAAACTATTATCATGATTAGGCACTTGATTTTCCAGATGAACAAACTGCATGAAAAACAAACAAACAAACAAACAAACATGGTTTCCAATTATTTCCTATAAAGTTATTAATGATTTATAGCATTACCTCCTAGGCAAGAACTCCTTTGAGCAAGCAGTTATTTTGATCCAGATGTTCTCAAATCTGAGTCCGAACAGCTATGGGGATGCTGATGGACTCGATTCTCAGTCCATGCCTTGTATTATTATCCAGTCTGAACAGATTCAATCAGTTGTTATTCACTTTTAAACTGAGAACCGAAAGCACCCAAATTATACCAACAGAAAATATTTTATACCAATGGGAAGAGAATATAGAACCAGATAAAGAGTATCGGTCAAATGATGTAATTTACTTATTTGCTATTCTGGATCTTTTTCTTATTATCAAAGATCACAGGAAGGTCTAGGTACATAAGTGTTACTGCATTCTTTTCCTAAAATAGCACATGCTCCTTCTAGAGAAGTCAATATTGTATCTAGGGACATTCGGTTTTGGTCAATGGTTGTCCAATCCAATGAATTCCTAGGACAATTAGTTCTCTGGTCTTAAAGATTTTGTCTGACTTTTTAATCATGATCTGTATCACAGGATAAGTACATTTCCTCCATTTTCTCATCCCACAATAATGGAATAAAGAGATTTGAAAAAAATCTTAAATTCCTTTTTGTTTTGGCATTACAGATCATGGCCTAGATATTTTTTTCTTGAATTAACTTATCAAATAATCTATTTTTTGATAGGAGAAATCAATATGAAAAAAACGGGCATGGAGTCCATTTGAATATGAGGCTATTAGGAAACCTGGCAACGATCTACAGAGATAAGTCCCTGGTCAGTTTGCCTGCAGTAACCTCTAGGCTTCAGTGCTATAAAAATCAAATACAGCTTGTTGAGAACCACCAAACTACCTGTTTTTAGCAAACATACCATTAATGGTAGCTGAATTGTATTGTACATTATTAGTGTCATTCAAAAGGAGCAGTAAGGTCGGACAGTAACAGATCATCTGTTACACATGTGAGTCAGAAAATACATGTAGCACGGCCTCCTATTAAAGCATGTAAAAGCAAGAAAACTATATATATATTTTATGTGTGTGTGTGTGTGTGTGTGTCTTTCATAGTGTCTTCCCAAGCTATATATTTATGAAAGTTTAGTTAAAAACAAAGCTCCTACAAAAAGGCCCCAGGTCTTTTCCTATGTGAGATGTTAGAAGAATTTTTATGTGTTTTATTGTGTTTTTGTAATATTTGCTTCCAAAATTGCTTGCTAGTTGAGAACATTAAACCTGAAGCTATTTGTTTCACAGTGGAGTTGAATAATACCCAGATACGCAGACCAAAAAGTTAACTGAATTTAAGTGTTGACCAAATCATAAACTATTTGTAGATATTATACTTATACCAAAAAGTAGCTAGTGATGTGACAAGGAATATTAAGAAAAAGGACCTTGTGGTCATCTTAAGAGTTAATTAGTGTCTGTGGAAATCAAAATCTTAAACATGCAAAGGGAACATAACATAGTTATAAAATAAAGGATGTTACCAGGCATTAAATCATTCTTTCAGGATCTTATTCACTGGGTCTTTTTTATGTAGTTATCTACATGAACCTGCAGATGTCAGCTTCTGGATAGTTTCTAAAAATTCTGAGTGTAAAGGCTGTGGCCAGAACATCCTTCCACTAATAACAGGATAGCTTAGGACTCTTAAATAAATAGTTGTGCTTCCAACAAAAAACATCTTTCAGTTTTGTTCACATGCTGGCGATGCTCTTTCCATAGCACTTTGCAGGCTGCCTTTCTTTGATTTTTCTTCCAGAATACCAGGTCTCATGGAATTAATCAAGAAAGAGTTGTTAAAACAGTGTCAAGGAAGGTTCAACTGCATGTCCTGATAAGAACAAGTATTTCACATAAGTCCCTTGCAGTATTTGGTCATACCTGTTTGCAATGGAGCAAAGTCTATACGGTGGTATCCCTAGACAGGTGGGTTGACCAATTAGTAAATAATAAGGGGTAGATGAATCACAGAAGAAATTAATTTCTTTGACATTGAGATCAATAACATTTCTTAGGTCATGGAAGAGCAAGACTCATTAAATGCCTTTCAAATTTTAGTTTTAAAATTATATTCTTGTTTCTAACAAAAATACAATTGAGTATAATTTGGAAAGTGAGATTTCTGAGTAATGCTGTAGCAAGGCTTTGCAATTCTCAGTCACTCTAAGTAGGCATTTCTTTCACCAGAAAGATAGACTGGAAATCCCCTGATTTGGAATAAATCAATATTTTTGCTAACATTAAATCAGTAGTTCTCCATCAAGCAAAGCTTCAATCCATTGTAAAGTAAGCAAACAATGACAAAGACAAATTTAAAATATATTGCAAACTAGTATGTTAAGTGAAATAAGCCAGTCAGTGAAAAACAGATACCATATTATCTCACTAAAATGTGAAGTATAATGAACAAAAATGCAAACAAAATAGAAACAGAGGCATAGATGCTTGTAACAGACTGACAGATGTCAGACAGGAGGAGGGAAGGGGGGACTGGATAAAAAAGGTGAAGGAATTAGCTAAAGAATATATATGCATGACCTATGTACACTGACAAAAGTGGGGGACTGCCTAAAGGAGTGGGCCTGGGTGGCAAAGAGGAAACAAGCAGCGACAATGGTAATAGCATAAAGAATAAAATAAGATTAAGATATAAAATATATTGCAGAGAATAGTATATGAAACTCAATTAAATGTGTTCAAATGTACCCTAAGATCTGTTTTTCATATCCCATCTTTACAGGTTTACCAGGATAATGGTAATGACAGATGAGATGCAGAGCAGAGATTCCTCAGCTGTTTAATCAAACCTGCACTTTAATATTGGCAGAGTACAGTATTCTAACTGTCCCTTCCTGTGGTAGAAGATTCAGTGTAAAATTATTCCAGGTTTTTTGGGAGAACAGAAAGTTACTGATCTGAAAGTTCTGAAGATTATTTTTATGCTCTGTATAGCCTAATTTCTTGCACTATTTTTTTTTATTTTTTAAATATTTTATTTATTTACTTTTATAGAGAGAGGGAGGGAGGAAGAGAGGAAAAGAAACATCAGTGTGAGAGAGATACACTGATTGGTTGCCTCTCTCATTCCCCCTCCTGGGGATCTGGCCCACAACCCAGGCATGTGCCCTGACTGGAAATTGAACCAGCGACCATTTGGTTTGCAGTCTGGCACTCAATCCACTGAGCCACACCAGCCAGGGCTATTTTTCTTTTTTCTTTTCTTTTCTTTTCTTTTCTTTTCTTTTCTTTTCTTTTCTTTTCTTTTCTTTTCTTTTCTTTTCTTTTCTTTTCTTTTCTTTTCTTTTCTTTTCTTCTCTTCTCTTCTCTTTTCTTCTCTTCTCTTCTCTTTTCTTTTCTTTTCTCTTTTCTTTTCTTTCTTTCTTTCTTTCTTTCTTTCTTTCTTTCTTTCTTTCTTTCTTTCTCTTTCTTTCTTTCTTTCTTTCTTTTCTTTCTTTCTTTCTTTCTTTCTTCTTTTCTTTTTAATTGTGGTAGCAGTTTACTGGTGTTTCATAATAGCTTCTGTGTATTTTTTCAAAGAATTATACTTTCTAGGGTTTTAAGGGGTTCGAGATGTTAATTAAAGCTCCTGTCTTTCATAATGATTACCTAAAACCTTTACCTTTGCCTTTAAATTATACTTTTGTGTGCATACTTCTAATTATATAAGGACTATATACTTAACAAGCATCAGAAAATAAAGAGTTCTTTAAGCTATCAGATTTCTGAATTGGAATTCCTGGTGATATCAAGAGCGTTTGCTACTTCCAAAACACTACAAAGTCAAATACTACAAGCAAAACATGTCTATTACCACAATAAATGTTAGCTTTCTTATTTCTAGACATTTGTCAAGATCTAAAGTTTTCATTTTTGTTCTGTCATCTGTAGATTTGTTTTCTTATAAAAAGTTATATACTATGGATAAAATGAATTGTTTTGATAAGTCTTGAACATTTCTTAACAAAAAAATTTAAATTTTCAATAGGATTTTAAAAACTAAATATGTTGGAACATAGGTGATATTCTTTGCAGAGCCTAGTTATTTGTACCCCCCTATT
The DNA here is from genome assembly GCA_004026545.1 of Mormoops blainvillei. Lineage (NCBI taxonomy): Eukaryota > Metazoa > Chordata > Mammalia > Chiroptera > Mormoopidae > Mormoops > Mormoops blainvillei. The sequence goes on from PVJD01005022.1 coordinate 43,762, forward strand.
CTGATTATGGAAATAAAGTGCCATGATCTAAAGAACTGCATTAATACCTGGAAATGTGTGAGGGAGTAGCAGAATTTTATAGGAGGTAAACCTGCATGTTGTTATATACTGAGTTTTTAAATGAACAACAAAAATTGCTCAACATGAGGAACTATCAAATTTTTAAAAAGTCCAAATCCCAGTTCACAGTGGCTTCCAATATTTGAGCTAAAGCCATTATTGATGTGGAAGCAGATGAGTAAGATTTTGCCAAAGAGTAAACAGAACTGTTCTAATAAACTATTGATGCTTGATGCTTCCCTTGAAGTTAAATCAGAACACCATGGGCATACCTAGATCACTTATTCATAAATGAATGGGAAGTTATTAAAGTGTTCATTTTATGTCATAAAATGTTGATTCCTGCTTAAGAGTTCAATCACTGAAAATTGGTTTGTTATACATATACAGAGTGATAAGCAGGGGATAACCATCTTCCTTTACTGTCCTGCAGTACTAAAAAGATCAGTGTCTTTTCTTACGGTGTTTTGAGTCTTGGAGGATGAGCATTACAAGGAGTGGCACAAGTATGAGTCCTTTTATGATGTTTTCAATGACTAGTTGTAGTCTTTTCTGCCTTCTTCTTCCAGAGGAAAATATGCAAGTAGAGTAAATGAAAAAACTAAACATTAATACATTTAACACTAGTAAGTCTGATAATATTGGTAGAATATGTGGACCATTAAAAGCCCATGAACCCCTGAAGATCTTCAACTGGAGCTTAATTTAGACACAAGCAAAATAGTAGGTCACGATTTGAATTGCAGTCCTGCTCAGCATAACAAAGTGTCGTCAGTGAAGACCACATGTACAGTGGTGGCCCCACTGTATAATAAATTATAAGTCCAAAGTGTGATTGTGAAAAAAAAAAAGCTGAACTCATCTACAGTGTTGAATTTACTGCTAGTGCTGTGTGGTTTAAATAGATAAGGATGCTCAGCGAGCTATCAAATCCACCTGCCCATGCCCTGCCCATAAGCACACACATTTATGCATACAAATTAATTCCCTTTCCTTCAGTTTTTCTTTATTTCTTTCCTCCCAGTCCCATTTCCTCCTCGCTCTCTCTCCCTGTCTCATTTATTATTTCTCATCTCAAGCTTTATCTCTCCAGGTCTCTTTTGATCTCCCTTTCCTCATCTCTTCCTCCCATTTTTCTGTTCCTCCCTCCCTCCTCCTGACAAAAATCTCTCTTGAAAGGTGCCTCCCACCACAGCCTTCCTCTCCCCTGCCATGTGCAAATGCATACACACACACACCCTTTATCTTTTGTACAGTGTTTTTACTTGTCCTTTTCTATGTTAATATATGTTTAGATACACGAGTGCTTGCTATTATGTTACAGTTGTCTATAGTATTCAGTATAGTTACATGCGATACAGGTTTGTAGCGTAGCAGCAGTAGGCTATACCGTCTAGGTGTGTAGTGGGTTTTTCCATCTAGGCTTGTGTAAGTGTACTCTACGATGTTTGCACAACAAAATCACCTTATGATGCATTTCTTGGAAAATATCTTTGCTTTAAATGGCACATAACTGCACTTATAACTGACATGATGATGAATAAGGGAGTCCTTGGTAATCTCAAGAAAGAGGTCTCCATAAGAACATTTAAAGAATTACAAAATAAATCTAATCCTATTTAGTTATCAGGCATGGTTTCACAACAGATTAAAAAATCTTTGGTTGGAGATACACTGGTTAGATTTATTGGTTGATGAATGGGTATATTTGAGGTTTATTACACAAATTTCTGTCACCTGAGGAGTGACCTCTTCCAAAGGTAAGATTATATGATAATGGCAGAATTTAATGCTAATATCATAGCAGGTGATATCAATTTTTTCTGAGATTTTTCTTTAATATTTAGAAAAAGTTCTAAAGAGTTTCACAGAAAACTGAATATAGTGTTGTTTTTCTTTTTTTTTTTCAGAGTAACTACATCATTAACCTACATTATTCTCTGTATTTAAGATTCTTAGGTAGTCTAGACCAATTGCAGATTTTGAGACTGCCTAAATTTGCATTAGTTGGTGTTCTCCAGAAAACCGGAAACAATAGGATGTGTATATATACAGAGAGAGATTTATTTTAGGAATTGGGTCATGCGATTATTAAGGCTGGCAGGTCCAATATCTGCAAGGTGGCCAGTAGGCCAGTGATCCAGGGAAGTCATTGTTATAAGTCTTTAAGAAAACTGTCTGCTATAGAATTCATTCTTGTTCAGGAGAAGTTAATCTTTTTGTTCATTCAGACTTTTCAGCTGATCAAATGAGTCCCATTACATTATGTAGAACAATCTATTCTACATAAAGTCTATCAGTTTAAGTGTTACTCTCATCCAATAAACACCCTAAAAGAAACATCCAGAATAATGTTTTACCACCTATCTGGGTACCATGGACAAGACAAATTGACACATAAAATTCATCATTACAGGATCTAAAAGCATAGAAGTATTAAATTTTATACACTTTTCATTTTTTTTGTCATGGTATCCTTTATGGAGTAAATTTGTAATTTCAGATTCTTTTGGAAATTTCCTCAAAATATTTAAAAAATAAAAACCATTTTTTAGCATTTAAGGCACATAATAGTAGGGAAACCCGATACTCATGCCTTCAGTGTTGTGCAAGACTTTAGTTATTAATATAATATAATTTAGTTATTAATAATTACTATTAATTATTATTAATAATAATAATAGAAATTTTAGGCTCACAGCAAAATCGAGATGAAAGTACAGCGATTTCTCCACCCCCCCACTATTAACATTCCACACTGTAGTGGTACAGTTGGTATAAATTATGAACACACTGACACTTACAATTGCCCAACTTCCATAGTGTTCATAGGCTTCATAGGCTGACTTTTGGTGGTGTACATTCTGTGAAGTTTGATAAATGTATAGTGATGCGTATCTACCATCACAGTATCACACGGAGCAGTTGCATTGTACTCAAAATGCTTTCTGTCTAATTTTTGCATTGGGGTATGATGTTTCACTGTATAAATATGCCCCACTGTATCTTTTATGCTTTTCACGAACATTTGGTTGTTTCTATTTCTGCCATAATGAAAAATAGTTAATAAACAGCTTTATAAATACCTCTTCCAATCTCCATTTGACCTTAAAAACAAAACAAAATAAAACAAAGCAAACAACAACAGAAAATGAATAACCAGAACCTTGGATTTCTGCTGGCAATTAGAAAAACCATTTGATAGTTGACATTTTGTCCATTTTCTTTGTTCTAAGACACTTCTCAAAAGAATAAATAATTGTTCTCATATCAAAAGTTTTCCCAAGAGACCACTGTAATTTTGGTAAATGTTTTTCACTTAGAAAGATAGTTGGCTGAAGGTAAACTTGTCCCATAAAGATGCTATTCTGACAAAGCCAGTGGGAATGGTTGTCCCATGGAACTAGATCAAGAACCAGATTTATTGCATTTATTTTCATCTTGTCTGAGAACTTCCTGTTACAAACTCAGTAGAAATTGGAGAAACAGCCTAAAAGACAAGTGATGCTGTTGGTAAAAGGGCAGAATTTTACTAACCTAAGGCCAAGAAACATTTTTGAAAATGTTTCTTTTATTTCTAGGAGACAAAATTATCTCAGAATCAGGGAGTTCAATGAAAAAACTTGGTGCTCAGATTCAATGTAGAACCTACTTCATTCTCATGGTCAGAAAGACACTCCAAGCAGATAATTCAAAAGCCTCTAGTTATATGGTTTTCTCCAAAAGTCTTAAACCTTAATGGTCATTTTGGCTACAGTTTCAGGGTTGTCTACTGTTGACTACTCAAGAGTAGTTAAATTAGAAAAACAGAAGACTGCTGATCAAGTGGTGCTGTATATGTAAACTTACAGCATCAAGGGGGAACTATACTTTATCGGAGTCTTCATAATGATTCAAATTAAGGAAATTAGGAAAATATATTAATGAGGTTTTGGAGTATAAGTTTAATAGATTTAATATAAGCTATTTAAGGCAGGGAGATGGTTGGCTAAGTTTATAAAAATACATTAGAATTGGTCCATGTGGAAAAATGTAAGCCTTAAGACAAAGTTGAAAACTGTTGTTCTGATAATTGAGCTTTTGTTCTAGGTGAAAAACTTATTGTCTTATTGAGTCAACGACTTACTTAACGACCATTTTTTTGCTAAGATAAATTGTTTGTAAAAATATTGTGAAGCAAAGAGCAAATACATTGATCACTTTGCAGTCTATTGTATTGGGCAAGAATTTCCCGGAACAAATAGTTGTTATTACAAAGTTGATCACACATCTCAGTCAAAACAGTTAAGTTATATCACTATAAGTGGTGTAAGTTATTACTATTATTTTGTGCTGTATTATGAACTTATTTTGCAATTATCTTTAGCCTTTCATAGTAATATAGCATTAATAGATTTTTATCTAATATTTTGTACCTTTGTATCCTGTATAGAGCCTTAATATAACTTTGTTTTTAAATATATATTTGATAAGTCTAATTTTATTTTTCATTCAAATTTATCTGTTAAGCAAAAATAGGTTAGTTTAATTAAATTTCATATTTTTGAAAAATTTTCAAGAAAAATTATTGTGTACATGGATAATGTACTTTCATTGGGATATTGACTTTTTCTTCAACCAAGACCTAATGAAATTATTAAAATAAGAATATGACAAAGGTATAAGTAGGGTATTAGTTACAGAAACTGAAAAGTTGCCTTACCTGAAAAGTATTTTATGGCTTATTATTTTCTTTAAAAAAAGCTCTGAAAGGAGGCAACCTACAAGCAATATATAAGGTGGACAGAGACTATTGGAATCACATTTGTTTCTGATTCTCAATGGTGGAATAATAATTTGAGGTAAATGCCCTCTTTTTATCTTTCATATTAAAATTATTTTCACAAATAAATTCATTTATTTTGTTTACTTGAGGGTGACAGGACAAATGAAATTTAATGCTAAGGTTAAAATGATAAAGAAAGATATTGTGGTTTAAAAGTAATTATAGGATGTTTTGATCATAATAAAGTTAATTATATCTAAAACAAATGTAGAGTGGATAAAACATCTTAGCCTCTTTGGGAAAGAATTTAAATAAGATATTACATTTAACGATGTGCTTGTTTAAACTTTTGGTGTTAGCCTTAAAAATGGAAAGGACACTACTAAATTTCAAATTGTACTTCAAAGTGACAATAGTAAAAATGGCATAAGTGTTGGCAGAAAAATAGATACATCAACCAATGGAACAGAACTGAGGCCCAGAAATAAACTCACATGTATATGGGCAAATGATTTTTGACACAGGAGCCAAAAACATGCAATGGAGTAAAGAAAGCCTCTTCAATAAATGGTGCTGGGAAAATTGGAAAGCCACATGAAAAAGAATGAAAATAAACTGCTCTTTGTCACCATATTAAAAAAACCCTCAAAATAGATCAAAGACCTAAATATGAGATTGGAAAAATAAATTACATAGAAGAAAACACAGGTAGTAAATATAGACCTTGGTCTTAGAGAGGATTTTATAAATTTAACCTTAAAGGCAAGGAAAGTCAAAGCAAAAATAAGTGAATGGGGTTATAACAAAATAAAAAGTTTCTGCACAGCAAAAGAAACTGCTAACCACAACAAAGAAACTGCTAACAACAACAACAACAAAATGGAAGAATATATTTACAAACAACATCTTCAATAATGGGTTAATATCTAAAATATGCAAAAATCTCATACAACTCAACACAAAAGCAAAAAAAAAAAAGAAAATCCCTAAAAACAAACCACAGAAACAAAGAACTAGTTTAAAAAATGGGCCGAGGAGCTGAACAGACAATGGAATTCAAAATTCCATTATGAATCTCCCAGGAAGATGCATAAATGACCAACAGACACATAAAAAGATGCTCAATTTTACTAGCTATGAGGAAAATGGAAATCAAAACTACCATGAGATACCACCTGACACCTGTTAGAACAGCTATTATCAACAAGACAAGTAATAACAAGTGTTGGAGAGGTTATGGAGAAAAAGGAACCCTTGTTTGCCGCTGGGGGAAATGTAAGCTGGAACAGCCACAATGGAAAACAGTATGAAGGTTCCTAAAAAATTGAAGACCAGAGTTACCACATGATCCAGCTACTCCTCTTTTGGGTATTTAGCTGAAAAATTTGAAAACATTTATTCACAAAGTTATATGTACTCCTATAGTCATTGTAGTATTATTCATGGTGGCCAAGACATAAAATCAACCAAGTGACCTTTGCTAGATGATTGGCTAAAGAGGTAGTACATGTATACAATGGAATATTAAGCACAAGAAAAATGAAATACTACCATTTGCAACAATATGAATGGATTTTGAGGATATCATGCTAAGTGAAATATAAGTAGACAGAAAAAGTCAAAAATCATATGATTTCACTCATACATGGGATATAAAATTAACAAGCAGGAGAAAAAAAATTTCATAGACACAGACTATAGTATGGTGGTTTTCCAGAGTGAAAAGGGGTTGGGAGTGGGTAGTAAAGGGAAAAGGGGGGTCAAATTTATGATGACAGAGGATTTGACTTTGGGTGGTAAACACGCAATGCAGTATAAAGTTGATGTATTATAGAACTGTGCACTCATAACCTATGTAATTCTATAACTGACACTTCAGTGAATGTAATAATAAAATAAAAATAAAAGCAATAGAAAAAAGTTTGTTAAAGTTACTTTAGTGAGTAAAAGCAACATGTAGCTACCTGGGATTCATGCAGAGATTCTTTTTACAGTTACAGATGTTATTTTAAGGGAAATTTAATCATGTTAGCTCTGTACCATCTTAATGAAAAGGGTTTTTATTTACCTCATCTGAAGAATATAAAAATCATTTAAAAATGTTATTTCATTAGATCTGTTTACCTCTTCTTTTTCTTCAAAGGTTCTTTTCTTGCCCATTCCCTTAAAAAACTAATGATGCTTTTTTTCTCAGTTAAAAAAGTGTGAAAGATCCTTATCAGTAGAGGATAACAATAACAACAAAACTACTTAGCAGAATGTGATAAAATTTAATAAAAGATTTATAAAATTTCATTGTGAATAAAGCAACAGTACATTATTTTTCATGTACATTTGTGATATGACATATTATGCTACATTTTATTTTACATGAGGTCGGCCATTCAACCACATGATTCCTTGAAACTTTTTAAAAGTAAAATATGATAAAATGTCAATTTCTATAACCTGGCTCTAAAATATATCTTTCATAATAAGAAAACATCTACTGTGTGATACAAAGAATTTACTCTTATCAGCTGGATAATCATAAGGAATTTCTACTGAAATTTTCCATTTAAGTATCAGCTAACAAGAGTCAATTTTTGTTTTACCTTTTTATATTTTCATGAAATAGAATAGCTATTGTTTCTTAATAAGCCCTGACATCCTTCATCTTTCTTCTAATTTGTTTTAAAGGACACCTGACTATATCCTCTATTTCTTGTGTTAGACTTAATAAGTTTTATACTTTATATTATTAAAATATTTCTGACTTTTTGTCTTAGTTAGTCAATAGCTGAGAAAAGACCCAAATAATCTTTGACTAAGCTATACTGTGTTCTGTACTTGTAACCCACATCTCTGTACAGGTTCAAATACTGATATTCTTCCCTTAACTGTCACACTACTGACATTTCAGAGTTCCACGAGATCAATATTTCACAATATATTTGAGTGTAAATAAAAAGTAGAATATCCACAGCAAACATTTAAAATAATTTATTCATGTTGTAATGGCACAACATGGCAGTTATGAGTGCATTAAAATCAATAGGGTATTATTTAATTATTTATATAAGCTATAATTATTTTTAACTGCTGTTTGGTTTCCTTAAGAGAATATGACAGCTAGCAGGAGTCGGGGGATGGTAGGAGTTGGAGGGATTGAGCAAAGGACTCATGCGCATGGGTGACAGTGTGGTGATGGTAATGAAAACAAATACAATAAAGATTAAACCAAAAAAAAAAAGGGAAAGAAAAAAAAGCTTTCCTGATTTGGTGAAGGAAATAGACATGCAAGTACAGGAAGCACAGAGAATCCCAAACAAGACAGACATAAACAAGCCTGCATCCAGACACATCATAATTAAAATGTCAAAGGTCAAAGATAAAGTGAGAATCTTAAAAGTAGAAAGAGAAAAGCAGTTAGTTACCTACATGGGAGTTCCCATAAGGCTGTCAATCAGTTTTTCAAAAGAGATTTTGTAGGCTAGAAGGGACTGGCAAGAAATATTCAGCCATGTAAAGCAGGTACCTACAGTCAAGATTGCTCTACCTGACAAAGCTATCATTTAGTATCAAAGGACAGATAAAGAGCTTCCCAGACAAGAAAAAACTAAAGGAATTCATCATCACTAAACCATTACCATATGAAATGTTAAAGGAACTTATTTAAGAAAAAGAAGGACAAAACTATGAATAATAAATTGGCAACAAACACATACCTATCAAGAACTGAATCTAAAAAAGGAACCAAGCAAACAAGAAGAACAAGGATAGAATTATGGATCCAGAGGGCATTTTGATAGTTGCCAGATGGGATGGGGGTGTGGGGGAATGGGTAAAGAGGTGAGAGGATTAAGAAATGTAGATTAGTAGTCACAGAATAACCACAGGGATGTACAGTACAACGTAAGAAATTCAGTAGCCAAAGAACTTATACACATGACCCATGGACATGAACAAAGGTTGGGGGGTTGCTTGAAGGGGGTATGGAGTGCTGGGTGTGGGGAAGCAAAGGGGAAAATTGGGACAAAGTAAAGTACTTAAAAAATACAGTGTCATAAAATTTTCAAAAAACACCTTTAGAACATATAAACTTGTGAGTATTATATATTTAAAGAGTCAATTATTTACCATCTGAATGTTAAAAAACTTTAAGTTCTGTTTCCCTATCTGATTTATAGTGGTTTTAAAGATGTATGATAACATAATTTAGTTGCCGTATTATAAACAACAGTTACAAATGAAAATTTTTCTTATATTAAATAGTTATTGAATATTTACAGAATATTTTAATGACTATGTCATGACAAAACATGTAATTTTTTTAATAAGGCTATTCCAATGAAATAGAAACTACTAACTGAGGCAAACAGTTGCATCTAGAAATACTTCTTTTGCTGTTATCGCTTCATGCTTGTAATTCCATGGCCTCTTAAAAGTGAAAGTGATAAATTACTATCAGTCTATGGCAGCTTTTTGATGTGTCCCTTTGTACATGAAAAACTAAGTTGAGACCACCTGAACTCATTTCTCTTGGGATTTTGAACAACTATAAAAAATGGTTTTGTTTTGGACTTCGTAGGGCTCTGAAATGAAAATGCCATTATGTCGAGGAAAGCACATCAATCTAATTTGCTACCTGGATCTCCAATCTCATCCTTTTCACAGTTGAGCCTGTTTTATAATATGCAAGATAATATCAGTCTTACCTCACATTTTAGTAATATTTTCTAAGTGACTTTTATACTTACATTAACAGGGTTGGATCATAACAGAGTTTTACTAATTTAAATTTTACTAATAAATTAACCTGAAGTTGTGAATAAAGATTGAAGTATGTGGGTACTGTGGGTACTGTTGGTATGCCAGCCAACATTATACCAAGGACACCTACAAAAAAGCAAATCTCCAAAAAAGCAAATGAGTAGATGGGAACAAAAAGCTACTATTATGTTTTGTTTAACAACAATAACAACAACAACAACAACAAAAGAAAAGCCTCTAATTGTGTAGTAATTTTATGCAAAGATGGAAACCAAAAATATTTTTTTGATGTTTATTGTACTTCCATGATTAAATATAGATTTGATAAATATAGGGGAAAGAGAAAATATCTATATAATAATATCTTTTATTATTTCATTGCCATAAAAGAAGAATTTGAAAAATATAATCACATTATATTAATTTAATAAGAACTGCAACTTTAAAGAATTGACACAAAAATTCTTATTTAAAAAGAATTTACATGTGTACCATGATATTTTTTCAATTTATCTATACATTTTAAGTACCTATGATGCATGCATTTAAATGTTTGTTTTAATATACTTGTCTAAACATATGTAATGGGTCTGATGGGTTTAAAGGCATATACATGGTTTAAGGTATTTTATTCTGCCAGCATTTAAATTTTTTAAATTGATTTTAGGAAGAGGAAAGGAGGAAGGTGGAACATCAATTTGTTGTTCCACCTATTTATGTATTCATTGGTTGCTTCTTGTTTTTGCTTTGACAGAAGATCAAAGCTGCAAGCTTAGCAAATTGGGATGATGTTCTAACCAACTGAGCTACCTGGCCATGGCTCTGCCAGCATTTTTTTCTGCTGCATTGAATGGCTATATTCTAGGCAAGATTTCTGTTTAATCTGAGGCACCTAAAGCTTTCACTGTTTGATGTAAAATTCTGTGTTTGTGTGTTGTTTAGAAGATATGTAATTATCATCTTATAAAAGATGATATGCAAAAAAGGCTTCAGAACCAGTAATCTCTAAAATAATTTTATTATTCTAGAGCCACCATTAATATAATTACTTGGCTATCCATTTTAGCAGACAGATATGTGGTGAAATTGGTAGAAGTATGCACAGACATCATAGAGCATTGTACTAGGAAGCAGAATGCAAGGACAACATTTATCTCGGTTCTTGACATGAATCATGGTTCCCTCAAATGACAGCATGCTCAACATGTATTTTCAAAAGCCTTAATTGAAATAACGATTTATAATGTTGTAGATGGAATTAAGTTGTTTCATAGAAGGTTTCAAACCATTCAGGGATGAATAACAGCTTGATTCCTGGTGTGAATTTAGTCACCTGTCAGAAGCTATAGTTCTAGAGGGATGCAGCATTCTTTCAGAACTATGTGAAAGCAGGGCTGTAAGGAACTTCATAACCTGAACTCATTATTTTTCTTCATCTCATCTCCTGCTAAATGCCTTCATTGCTTGAAGCCAACCAGAAACCAGAGGGAAGGGAATCTTGGGGTATGCAATCTTTACAGTACTCAAGTTCCCAGAATTCAGAGCAACAGACAGAAGGATGGAACATATAAGTTAAGAGGGTGAATAGATAATAACCAGCACAGGGTACCAGTTTTTAAGGATGATAGCTATTTCAAACATAACTACTCAGTCAAAATTTCTGGTGTCGAATTTTATAAGTTCTTTATAAATTTTGGATATTAACCCCTTATCAAATGTGTTCTCCCATTCTGTGGGTAGTGTTTTTATTTTGTTGATGTTTTCTTTGGTTATGGAAAATCTTTTCAGTTTCATGTAGTCCCATTTGTTTAATTTTTTCTTTGTTTCCCTTGACTAGGGAGATATATCTGATAAAATATTGCTATGAGTGATGTCCAAGATTTTGCTGCCTGTGTTTTGTTCTATGATTTTATGGTTTGGGGTCTAACACCAAAAAAACAACCCAATTAAAAATTGGGCAAAGGGACTGAATAGCCACTTCTCCAAAGAGGACATACAGGTGGCCAACAGGCATATGAAAAGATGCTCGACATCACTAATCGTCAGAGGAATGCAAAATAAAACCACAATGAGATATTATCTCACACCTGTCAGAATGGCTATCATCAATAAATCAATAAGTAACAAGTGCTGGCAAGGACATGGGGAAAAGGGATCCCTTTTGTACTGTTGGTGGGAATGCAGACTGGTGCAGCCACTGTAGAAAGCAGTATGGACATACCTCAAAAAATTAAAAATGGATCTTCCTTTTGACCCAGCGACCCCACCTCTCAGAATATATATGAAGGAAACCAAAACACTAATCCAAAGGAACAAAAGCACCACTATGTTCACTGCAACATTATTTACAATCTCCAAGATACAGAAGCAGCCCAAGTGTCCATCAACAGATGAGTGGATAAAACAACTACGAGGCATTTACACAATGGAATCCTACTCGGCTGTAAAAAAAGAAGAAACTTTTACCCTTTGCGACAGTGTGGATGGACCTGAAGAACATTATGCTAAGTAAAATAAGCCTGTCAGAGAAAGACACATATTATATGATTTTTCTCATGTGGAATCTAATGAACAAACTGACTAACAATCAAGTTAGAGACAGACTCATAGGAAACAGGATGACAGCTAAGTGGGTAGGGCTGGGGTTGGAAGGATTGAGCAAAAAGGATAAAGGACTCATAGACATGGACAACACTGTGGGAACTGCTGGGATGAGGGAGTATAAGAGGACTAACTTAAAAAAAAGATTCTGGAATTACAACACATGAATCTGCATAATACCAACAGCACCAAGGGAAATTTTTATACGTTAAATTCCACAAACCTGTGTAGAATCACCTAAAATACTCCCAACAAAAGAACTAAATTTCACATATCTTTGTTTATCAAAATATTTTAACAATTTTCTCAAACAAATGAGCTCCCCATGTCCTATGATAAATTACACAGATCTCCTTAGATAATGTTCTCATACTGCTGGCAGTGTTTAAAATAGCAGGATTTTCTTTTTCCTGTACTTGTATGAAAAAAAATACCTGTTAGTTCCTTTGTTAAATTAGCTTACTGCTCAGTCTGTATTTCTAACAAAAAGCATTATCTTGCTTATAAAATGATTAGAAAATTAGATTAAACACTAATATCAGCAATATCAATAGCATAATTTTCAAAAAGTTAAGATTGTGACTTTCATGCAAATGTATATAATAAAAATGTTCCAGTAATTTTATTTAACTCATTAATTCATGGGGGAACCACTGAGATATTAAAATTGGTCCAAACAACATTTGACATTTTAGGCAACTTAACTAAGAAGTATAACGAAAAGATTTTTGTATTATTTACAACACTGGTTAATGTGTAAGAGGGCCATAAAAAACAATCTTTGTTGTTATTGGTCCCAATGGATGAAAAATGCTTCCATCTCTACTGGCCAACAAGTTAATCTATAAGTTAACCTCTGCCTCTGTGGAACTGTAAAATAGACAATAACACATCAATTCCAATATTGTGCTCACAAGAGAGCTAGTATTCTCTTTTACCTATTTTTCAACTTAAAATAACTTTTCAGACACTAGTAACCATCCCTAACTTAAATGTCAAGAAAATCTATAATATTTGGGAACATAGGCACTTTTTCCTTATCTAAATGCTATAACTGATTTAAAACTCCATTGGATGAGTTTAAGATATATAAATTAGATATATTTAAGATACATAGATGGTCTTTAATGGGGTTAATATCCCAATGAACACATCATAACTTGAAAATATAAGTCAAAAATGCATTTAATACACCTAAGGTATCGAGAATCATAGATTAGTCTAGCCTACCTGAAATGTGTTCAGAACACTTACATTAGCCTGCACTTCAGCAAATATCAACTTGAGTTTCATCTGAAGAATAATTACCTTCCTCTTCTTTTTCTCACCTGAAGCTGGAGTCCCAGATGGACATTTTGTAGACATGATGGAATGTGAAAATACACAACACACTGTGCCCACCCCCCACCAAAAGCCAACAGCATAGTACCTGTAGAGTATCAGTTGTTCAGTTTGTGTCACATGGCTGACTGGGAGCTGTAGCTCACAGCCACTACCCATCAATATGAAAAGTTTCACTCAGCATGTTGCTGGTCTGGAAAAACGTCAAAACTCAAAGTATCATTTCTTTGGAATATGACTCTCACACCACTGTAAAGTAGCACAAACATAAATTGAATAGTCTTAAGTTGGGGATACTCTGTATTTAATTGAGCTAAATATAGTCAACTATTATCATATTAAAGTTTGCTGGTGAAAATCACAAGCAGGAAAGGATGAAGTTTTACTAACATAACATTAAAAAATCATATTTAGATCCCTGTGACTGTAAAAGAACTTGAAGCACTGAGTAAAGATGGAGACAGCACTGGGACTGTAAAAGAAAAGAAGTATAAAGGACAACACTGATCTCTCAATAATCACATAATATACATTATTGTTTAAAGAAATCCCAAGCATCCGAGTACAGTTAGTAACACACACTCACACACACATACAAAACACAAATATCATGTGATAAATTAATTCCATATTATTAACAAACAATAAGGACAGCTCAGAATGGAAAAGCCAGGAAGACTTTTTTAATGAAGTAAAGTTTGAAATGACACTTGGAGAAAAATAAAATTTGGATTATAAGAGGAAAGCTTAAAGGCAGTACACAGAGACAGAAATGATTTTTGTCTGTATTAATTCCAAAATATTAATCAAGTATTGATTCTGTATCAGATATTGGCTAACAATAGATAATGCAATGGTGAGCAAGATAGACATATTTCTTGCTCTAATATTACTTTCATTAAATATGTGTCAACAGTTAATAAGTAGTTATATTTGCCATAATTCATTTTTACAAGCTTCAGTGTATAGGTAACTAATGTCAACAGACCACCTGCTACTAAAGCAAAGCTCTGTTTGTTACAATTCACTGTAATGGGAAAGAGTACAACTTTGACAGAATCTGGGGCATTCCTTGGAAGAGGGAAGTAAGTTGAAGATATATTGAAAAAATTTGGGCCTGGGTTTGAATGTTTTAAGAGGGTCCATTAAGTTAAGAATTTGTTAGGATAGGGTAGAGAATGTTATCTCATAGTGTAGTATTGGTTAAACCACAAAGGAAGGGTCTTGAAGGATTCTTGATAATCAAAATGGTGCTTATTAAGAAGTGTTCACCTAGCTGAATAGACTTTGTGACAAGATAATCTGCAGGAATTTCAAGAAGCAATGTGTGGTATTACTTATTGGTATATAATACTATTTTTATCAATTTCTCAGAACAAACAACAAAATACAAATGGTCTCAGTTCTTGGTTATAGAGAGAAAGTTTGCTATGTCATGTTAATGTTAATGGTTTTAGTATGTACACACACATGTGCATAATATACATCTAATTGTACAATGTCCTGATTAAGATTCCACTCTACTTTAATTATTAAGTAGTATCTTAAAAATACTTCTTAAGACCTAAGGATTTTTTCATTAAGCTATTTCTGATCAACAGAAGGTACTTTATTAATAAACAAAATCAATGTTAAAAATATTGTTAATGGAGAGAGAAATATTTAAATAAGTGTTCTAGTTAGAAGTGTTATATAAACAGTTATTCTTAGCTGCACAGTGTATTAAGATCTTATAAGCCCAGTTTTCTATATTTGAATTGACACTGGATATTTAAAGCTAAAATTGTACTACATTTACCACTGGCCTATATACTGTTTAATTTGATTCATGGTAACTTTTATGCAATGAACTAATGAAGTAACTAAAATGGTACAGAATCTTGCAAGTGGATATTAAATTGTTTTGGATTTTTTGCTTGCTTGCTGTTTTATTTCCTAACAGGCGTTGAGTGTATGGCAGAATTTGGTCTGGGGCTTGTTTTTATTGTTACCTATGAAGTTAGGAAAAGATGTATGTCCTCATTCCCTCTAACTGTTAAAGGATTTTGGAACTGCCAGGTCTTTTCAAGCTTGGTAAAAATAAGGAACAAAGTTACATTTTTTTCTAAGCAAAATAATAAATCCTATAAAGTTTTCAAGGAGGGCATTTTATGATATATTTTAAATATAAAAGGAATACTCAAGTTGATCTGTGCAGAATGAATGGATTGAAAAGAGGGAAAAGAGAATTTGAGAAACCCATTCAATGGTTAACAGTGATGTCACTTAGGGTACATGAGAGAGGAGGAAGAATACAAATATGTTTTGAAGGGATCATTAACCTAGATGTTGAATTTTCCAAGAATGATGGTAATAGAAGTTTAGAGGAAGACCGTGAACCAGAGATAAGTATTTCTGAGAAGGAGAGCAGCTCTCATGCCTTTTTTCCTAAAATTATATGGTGTTAGGTAAATATTTTCTGCTTCTGGGAAAATATGATCATGAAGGAATAGCTACATATCAATTAAAGAAATGGGTTAAAGGAACCTGTGAGAATAGTATGGATAATCTTGGAATTTTTTAATAACTAAGAGGGAATTCAGAGGATAAAACTGGAAGTTGGTATGGAACTAAATGTTGGCAAGTTTTCTCAGGTTAATGACTTGCACTTTAAGTGATATGTTAAAGTAAACAAGGCTTAATAAATTAGATCTTGGTGGAGATGTAGAGTATAGATTTCCTTCAAGAGCCTGTGTGTAACCCATTAAAAATTTAACAGAAGTCTCACATGGGGATCATTTGAGAAAAGACTATGGAGGACGTTCAATGCTGGGTAAAGTACTTGCTTTAATCTTATGGATTGCATTACATGTATGAATGTGAAGACAACTTTGTCTCTAAAATAGAACTCAGCCCTCTGCCAACAGCTAGTAGATGACCTTCAGCAAGATATTAAATGTTTAACTATTAGTTTAACTCTATAACTAGTATGACAAATGATTTCATGTCCACTCGATACTATTGCTTAGATAAAAACACATGAAATAGTGTGTTTAAAAATAGAAATATTATAAAAATGTTATTGATTTGTTTGTCTACTTCATTTTCAGGTATTATTGAATTTTCAACACTAGTACTTCTTTCCCCAAATTTTAGTAGTAACGTAGAGAGACAGAGACAGAAAGATAAAGCGATAAACAGAGACAGAGAGGCGTAGGGAGAAGAACGGAGAGTCCTATTCCGTTATTATACTATGGAACTTGCTCTTAATCCAAGAGAAAAAGAAAGACCCTACATAATGATAGAGAGAGCATTCCAACTAGAGAATATAACACTTGTAGATATTTATGCATCCAACCTAAGAGCACCTAAATATGTAAAACATATTATGATGTATATAAGAGAGAGATTGATGTCATATGAATGAATACAGTCAGAGCAGGGGATTTTAACACTCCATTGACATCAATGGATAGAACTCCCAGACAAAAAATCAACAAGGAGACAACAGCCTTAACCGACACACCAGACCAGATGTAGTTAACTGATATCTTTGGAACATTTTACCATAAAGCAGCAGAATATATATTCTTTTCCAGTGCACATGGAACATTATCTAAGATAGATCACTTGTAAGGACAAAGCAAGTCTAACAATTTTAAGAAGATTATGGAATTTTCTCAGAAAATTAAAAATGGAACTGCCTTTTGACCCAGCAATTCCATTGTTAGAAATATACCCTAAGAATGCTGAAACACCAGTTCAAAAGAACTTATGCACCCTTGTGTTCATAGCAGCACTGTTTACAATGCCAAGTGCTGGAAACAACCTAAAAGCCCATCAATAAATGAGTAAATAAAAAAACTGTGGTACATTTATACAATGGAATACTATGCAGCAGAAAGAAAGAAGGAACTCCTGCCTTTTGCAACGACATGGATGGAACTAGTAACTATTATGCTAAATGAAATAAGCCAGTTGGTGAAAGGCAAATGCCATATGATCTCACCTATCAAAGGAATCTATGAACATCAGCTAATGAGTAAAATAGAACCAATGGAACAGAATCATGGAGTAGACTGTAAGCTGTAAGAGGGAAGGGGGAAGGTGGTGACTGATTGAAAAAGGGTGAAGGGATTGTCAAAGAACGTATATGAAGGACCCATGGACATGGACAATGGTGTGGATACTGACTTATAGAAGTGGTGGGCAGGTTGGCTGGAGAAGAACGAAGGGCAAAAATTGGGACAACAGTATTAGCCTAAACAATAAAATATTTTAAAAAGAAGATTGAAATTATATCAAGCATACATAATCTGATCATAGTGGTATGAAACAAGTAACCATTAATGAGAAAAAATGGAAAAACACACAAAGACATGAAAACTAAATAACATGTTACTAGAAAACTAAATAACATGTTACTAATCAATAAATGGGTTAATGATCAGATTTTAAAAAATCAAAAGCTACCTTGAAACAAATAAAAATGAGAACACAAAAACCCAAAATCTGTGGGACACAGCAACAGCAGTCCCTTCAAACTTATTTTATGAGACCAGAGTTATACAATTTCAATACCAGATAAAGACACTATGAAAAAGAAAAATATAGGCCAATATCCCTGATAAACTTAGATACTAAAATTCCCCCCAAAATATTAGCAAATTGTATCCAGAAATATATTAAAATAGTCATACACCATGATCGAGTGAGATTTATTCTGGAGATATAAGGTTGATATAATATTCACAAATCAATCAACATGATACACCACCTAAAAAAATGAAGGACAAAAACAACATGATCATATCAATAAATGCAATAAAATCATTTGATAAAATCTAGCAGCCATTTATCATAAAAACTCTCAGCATAGTGAATAGAGGGAACATACCTCAACATAATAAAGGCCGCATATGACAAACCCACAGCCAATATCATACTCAATGGGGAAAAACTAAAAATGTTCCCCTTAAGATTGAGAATAAGACAGGGATGTCTCCTCTCATCACTATTATTCAAAATAATACTGGAAATTCTAGCCACAGCAATGAGACAAGAAGAGAAATATGGCATCCAAATTAAAAAGGAAGATCTAAAACTGGCATTGTTTGCATATGTCATGATACTGTATATAGAAAACATTAAAGATTCCACACATACACACAAACTACTGGAACTGATAAAAGAATTTAGAAGAGTAGCAGGGTACAAAATAAATATCCAGAAATCAGTTACATTTTTTAAGCCAATAATGAATCATAAAGGAAAACTAAGAAAACAATCCCATTCATAATTACTTGAAAATGAATAAAATCCATAGGAATAAATTTAACCAAGCATGAACAAGACAGGTACTTGGAAAATTATGACACTGAAGAAAGAAACTGAAGAAGATACAAATAAGTAGAAGCAATCCCATGTTTATGGGTAGGAAGACTTAAAATCATTAAAATATCAATATTACCCAAAGCAATCTATAGATTTGATGCAATTGCTATTAAAATATCAATGGTATATTTCACAGAACTGCAACAAGTATTCCAAAAATTTGTATGGAACCACAAAAGGCCCTGAAACAGCAATCTTGAGAAAGAAGAAAAAGTTGGGGAAATCATGCTACCTAATATCAAACTATACTATAAGGCCACAGAAATCAAACAGTATGGTACTGGCTTAAAAACCATTGTAGTGTTATTTTCAATAGCTAAGGTTTGGAAGCAGCCAAATGTTTATCAGTATATGAGTGGATAAAAACAAAACAAAACTGTGGTACTTTTACAGAATGGTACACTACTTGGCTGTAAAAAAAGAAAATTTTACCCTTTGCAGCAGCATTGATGGGCCTGGAAAGCATTAAGTTAAGTGAAATAAATCAGTCAGAGAAAGACGAGTACAATGCAATTTCACTCCTATGTGGGATCTAATGAACAAAATGATCTAACAGGTCAAAAAGAGACAGGTTCATACGTAAAATCAAGCTAACATTTTTGGGGGGCGGTGCTGAGGGGATGGTTGGAGGGATTGAGAAAGAGAGAAAAAGGAAGAACTCATGGACACAGACAACAGTGTAATGTTTGCCTGGGGAGAGGGGAGAGCTGAAAAAGTGTACGGGAATAAACAGTAATGGACTGAGACTTGACTTGGGCTGGTGAACACAAAATATAGTGTACAGATGGTGTGTTATGCAGTTGTGCACCTGAAACCTGTGTAATTTTGTTAACCAATGTTACATCAATAAATTGAATGAAAAGGAAAAAATAATGCTTACTAAAGTTCTTACAACATGTCAGACATTATAAAAGATGTATTACATATATTTATTTTTAAAAATTTTATGTCATCTCTGCCAAGTAGATTCTATTATTAACACCTTTTTTACTTATGAGGGGATAGCCTGAGAAGGAGAAATTTAAGTCGCATTATGAAGGTAGGATTGAAACCCAGGCACATGTGTTCAAAATCTTAAAAAACAAACAAACTATGGTATATTAACAAATAGGGACTTAAAAAACTGATGCAAAAGTGGATAGAAGTTATATAAATCAAGGAAGCAAGTAATGGCAGATCAAGTTTTGTGAGTGAGCTAACATAGTTATATGAGAAACAAAGACAATGACACAGACAGTCTATTTATCCAAGCATTATTGCACTCTAAAGTCTATTCTGTGAGAAAATTAGAACAACATTGAAGAAGGAAAACCTTAAGTAATTTATCTGAGTAGCAAGTTTTTTAAAAAATTGCTACTAAGAAGTTAATTTGGGTTATAACAAAGAACAAATAACCTCTACCACCGCAATAATCACAACAAAAAAAGTGTATATGGAAGATGCTATTTTCTAATACATTTTAGATTATCTACACAAAACAGAATTATGCTAAGTGATATAAGCCAGTCAGAGAAAGACAAATCCCATATGATTTCATTCTAATGAACAAACGGAACTAACAAGGAACATGGAGACAGACTCATAGATCTATAGCAGGATGACAACTATTGGGGTCAGGTGAGGAGGTGGAGGGATTGAGCAAAAAGGAAAAAGGGTTCATGGACATGGACACGAGTGTGGTGGTTTCTGGGGGCAGGAGGCTATAAGGGGACTAAATGGTAATGGAAAAAATACAATAAAGATTAAATAAAAAAGAAATAATGAATGTTGTAGAATTTTAACTTTTTTTGAATTAGAAACTCCCTTGCTATCTATTTATGTAGTAACAATTAAAAATAGATTTGTTTGTATTAGAGATAAATCACTTGCTTTCCATTGAGAAATTTAATCTTCAAAGTCAACTTGTGGATAAAATTATATGTTTTATCTAGATTATATTTCTAAAAATTGTATTCTGATTCCTAAATTTTGTTAATATTTTTTTATTTTTTAAAAGACACTATTTATTTATTTTTAGAGAGAGGGAAGGAGAAAGAGAGGGAGAGAAACATCAATGTGTGGTGACCTCTCGCACTGGGAATCTTGCCCGAAACCCAGGCATGTGCCCTGATTGGGAACTGACCCATCAACACTTTGGTTTGCAGGCTGTCACTCAGTCCACTGAGACACACCAGCCATAGCTGTTAATATATTTTATAAAGAATGCACCTCCCCCTCTCCAAGTAAGGAGATGGAATGTAAAATTAAAGATTGTTTAGGTACCTGTGATAAAACAGAATTTGGTTAAATTGATTGAAGGTTTAGATCACATGTGTTAAGAGAAATGGCAAGAAAGTACAATATTTTAAAGATTTTATTTACTATTTGTTTGTTTATTTATTACTTTAGAAAGAGGGATATTGAGGGAGAGAAGTATGGATTGGATGCTTCTTGAATGTGTCTCTCGATTGTTCCTCTGATGTCCCCAACTGGGGACCAGCCTGCAACCCAGGCATGAGCCCTGACCAGGAATTGAACTCATGAATTGAACTCATGAATTGACCAGCAGTCAATCCATTGAACTTCACCAGCCAGGGCAGAAGAGTTCAACATTTTATAAAGGTAGTGAAATAAGTGCTGAGTACAAATAAAAAATGAGTTTTTTTTTTTTGGAAGTGCCTGGATGTTTTCAAATATAAAGGAGGATAAAGACAATATTTAAATAATTACAGAAAATTATAGCTCTTAGGAAGTGTATTATTTGCCTCGTTTCATAGGAACTACAATAATAAAGCTAAAAGAACCATAAATGTGTTGTTTTTTTTTTAACAAAGTTTCATGTTCTTATTTATAATTTCAAAAGCACAAGGGAGCTAGTGAATTATTTACTGACAAATATATTAATACAAAACTAGAATTTGGTTTTCTCTCAGGGACGTTATAAACTGATCTCAGATTATTAGTTCTATCTTTTTCTACTATATTTTAAAAATTTATTCTATTACAGTTGTCCCATTTTTTTCCCTTTCACTCCCCCTCCATCAAGCCCATCCCTCTCTCCCACAGCCAATCCCCTCTCCATGTCCATGGATCATTCATACATGTTCTTTGAATAATCCCTTCCCATTTCTTCCATCATTCCTCCCTTCCTCATCCTCTCTTACAGCTATCAGTCTGTTCCATGTTTCCATGTTTCTGTTCTATTTCTCTTGTTGGTTTATTTTGTTCATTAGATTCTAGTTTTAAGTGAGGTAATATGGTATTTGTGTTTTGCCAAATGGCTTATTTCACTTATCATGATAGTCTCCAGTTCCACATATGCTGTGGCAAAAGGTAGGATTTCCTTCTTTGTTTATGCTGCATAGCATTCCATTGTGTAAATATACCAGTTTTTCAATCCATTCATCTACTGATGGGTACTAGGGCTGTTTCCAACACTTGGCTATTGTAAATAAGACTGCTATGATCATAGGGGTGCATAAGTTCTTTTGTATTGGTGTTTAGGATTCTTAGGGTACATTCTCAGCAGTGGAATTCCTGGGTCATAAGGCAGTTCCATTTTTAATTTTTTGAGGAAATTCTATAATGTTTTCCATAATGGCTGCACAAGTCTGCATTCCCAACAATAGTTCACTAGGGTTCCCTTTTCCCCACATCCTCTCCAGCACTTGTTTGTTAATTCACTAATGATAGCCATTCAGATAGTTGTGAGGTGTTATCTCACTGTGGTTTTACTTTGTATCTCTCTGCTGGCTAGTGATACTGAGCATCTTTTCATATGCCTATGAGACATTTGTATGTCTTCCTTGGAGAAGTTTCTGTTCTGGTCCTTTGCCTATTTTTAATTGGATTGTTTGTCTTTCAGCTGTTGAGTCCTATGAGTTCTTTATATATTTTCAAGATTAAAACTTTGTCCAATGTGTCATTAGAAATATGTTCTCCCATACAGCTAGTTTCCTTTTCATTTTGATGATGGCTTCTTAAGAAGTGCAGAAAATTGTTAAAGAACATTTTTGAAGGGGAGAGCCATTATTCTATCTACATTAGTTGTTCAAATAGGAGATTGAATAATTAACTTATACAAAATATAGAAGTGTATTCCTTGGTAAAGTCGAGATTATTTATTGACTAATTCATTCTTTCATATATTCACTCAGAGGCAATGTATTATTCTAGAAAAAGCCAGAGTATAGTAGCTGTGAAGGAAGATGGAATTTTTATCCAAATTTATTTATTATGGGGTATGTAATAATGGGAAACAATTTAGTCTCTTTGAGTTTCCCTGTTTAATTTTTTAATCAGAAAAAAATAAGATCAGTTAAATCCACCTCAGAGTGCGCTCTGAGAAGCAGGTATGATAATTAATATAAAGCAGTCTCCAAGTGCCAAAATTTTAGAAAACAAATGTTGGCTATAAGCAGTGTAACACAGTGTATAACCTAAATAGATTTTCAGTAGGTGGTGTTTATTGATTAATCACTTATTCTTCCAAAAATATTTTAAACTCCTGCTATTGTATTACTATGCAACACCCAAACACACAATATATGGCCCATATTATTTCTAAAATATTAAAATAAATTTGTGTGGTATGACTGAAAAAAAGCAGCATTAACACTTATCTTTTATTATAATTATTACCATTTCTTATTTTATAGAAATCAGTTATAAACACATTATTAAAAAATGTCAGGGTCCTATAAGAATCTTAAGAAGTATTAAAATTAAAGGTCTTTAATTTTCATACTACTGAATTCCTTGTAAGGATAGCATTTTATTAGACCTATTGTAAATTTTAAAAAATGAGTTGCCATGGCATCATGAATCTTCAAATGCTTTATAGTTTTAACACCTCCTACCTTGTATCCATAAATTAGCCTTAGCAAGGACTTTGCTGTGTTGTCAGTACTTTCAAAATCAAGAAGTCATATAACTACTGGTGTTATAAATTTACTTCTGGAAAACTAGATTTTATTTTTCATGATAGATAAATTATAATTTTTATCATACATTTAATGGTTCAAGGTCTATATGTACAGTGTATTAAGTTGATTTAAATTATTATATTATAAAATATAAAATTTTATTGAATTTCACAGTGTATAGCTTAAATAATTTATATTATAATTCTAAAAGTTGACTCTATATCATAGCTGTTCATTTTAACCACAGAGTAAATAGTTTTTTTTCTTGCTCTAAGATTGTCTTGTCATATCTTAAGAAAGCTATTTCCCTGAAAATTGATTTCCAAATTCTTGAAGAGTGCCAAAATATTTTTATTTTGCAATGTCGGTTGAATATTTTAAATATAATGTTTTAGATAATGTTATTTTCTTTAAACAGAGTATACTTCAAAGATTATTTTATCTTTCCTGATGAATAAACCATGATTTGCAAGATTGCACTACAGTGCAATATAATTCTTTGGGCCTCACAAGATACACAGAAATGGTCTCCTTTATTAAGATGTTCTCAATCACTATTTCTCGATTGTATCAATGGTTATTTTTAATTTAATTGAAATAGTACTGGACTACTAAAATAAACAGGATCTCAATTTGTTCAATAATAACTTTAGGGATATTAAGCAATTTACCTGATATTTTTAGGTCTCGATTTATTCATTTTGAAAATTGTTTGGCATCAACCTCAACATTTCTTGTTGAAACATTTTTCATCTATAAATCATGGTTTCTCCAGTTCACACGGATCTCCCTAAGGGGACAGGGAATTCATTAGAAGTTTCAGGGGGCTGAGCTGAATTGGTTGGGAAGGAACCAGAAACAGGTTTACTTGCGATTATTTCTATACAAGTTATGTGTTTGGAACATTATCATAAGCAAGATGACCAGTTGTGCCTTTCCTCAAAGGCATTAAATGCAACAAATGAGGAGGGATAGATAACTAGTTCTCCGGCAAGTGTTCCCTGGATAAGACGACTCATGTATGTTGTATTCTGGAATGGAATTTTTCCTGATTAGAGGAGTGGTTCTCAACGAGGGACTACTTTGCCCTCAGCAGGAGTCATTTGGGAACACCTGGAGACATTTTTGTTTATTAAGATTATTGGGATTAAGATATTGAGCAGGCATAAATGAGGGATGCTGCTAAACATCTTAAAATGGATAGGAAACAACAAAAAAAATTATCCAGCCCAAAATGTCCGTGGAGATACTGTTGAGATACAATCATCAGAACAGATTCAAAAGCTTGACATTATCATATTTGTACTCTATTTTATCACTCTGATTATGATAATATATTGGAATTGGCAAAGGTGAGACTTGACTTAGAGCATCAGATAATAAGTACAAATTACAGAGTTTGTGGCCTGAACTAAGATAATATGAAGACATGGACACCATTAAAAGATAATGGAACAAAGTAATTAAATATAGTTTATGATTAATTAGTTGAGGTCAGAGAATGAGCAAGGATTCTGTTACAACAGAATGGTTGGTAAAAGAGGCTAAGAGATTGCAGAGAAAGAAGCAAATTTTGATAATTTAGTAGGTGTAAATTCTAATGTCTGTCATCCAAATGAAAATATCCAATAGCTAATAAGACAGTTCAAGACAAAAATCTTTGACGTATTTGTTGAATATATACCTCTTAACATAGTACCTAGCATATAGTATGTGCTCAGTGTTTATTGGGTAAAGTAATAAATGAAAGAAATATTATTTTATTCTTTACCCCTCTGCCTAGAAGAAACAAACTTGAGATTCCCCAAACACATTTGGAAACTGCTAGACTATTGATATCACTTTGCTGCAATTATCTCAACTATTGAACTAGCTCATCACCTGGGATTTTCACTTTATATCAGCTTCTCCTCCCTTCTGGAAAATCTCCAAATATATGTATTTCAGGTGCTGACCATCTTTGACATAATCTTTATTTAATCTTTAATGTTACCAAGATCCCAATATTCCATGACTATGAACCTGAATCTACTGAAGTTATGGCAGTCATCAGTCACACATCAAGGTTGTCACTGTACCACTTTGCAAACTGGCACTCCTATATTCTAATTGTATGCCTTTTATACACTTATAGAATTGATGATTAGAGAGACTTTGTAACAGAAGAGTAAGGGTTAATGTAAATCCAGGTATCCATAAAATCAATGAAAATTCTGGAAAAATTATCAAAATTATATTTTTTAAGTTCCAGAAATTAAGCAAAGGTTTATGACAACCTGAGAAGTGCATATTCAAGAAAAACTAATGAACCTTAGTAAGAACAAGAGCTGTGGCTTTTGAACTCGCTCTGTTCACATCTGCTCCCGCCCAGCTCCACGGTAGCCTTAAGCAGCAATGGTCTTGTAATTATGGTAGCTGTAAAAACCAGCAGCCTTGAAGTTACTAGAAAGAGCATATGGGATAGGACCTCCTCAAAATTATTAATTACTCTTAAAATAATTATAATTAACTATTATTTTCCCATGGAAATATATTGTCATCCTTGTCAAAAATAAGTTAACAGTGAATAGGAGTGTTTACTTCTGGAAATTAAATTCTATTCCATTGATTTAGAGGTTTATTTTTATATAAATATTATAGTGATGTGATTACCATAGATTCGTTGTAACTTTAGAAACCAGAAAATACGAGTGTTCTACCTTTGTTTTTTTCAACATTATTTTGACTATTCTGGGCCCTATGAATATTCATATACATATGAGGATCATTTTGTCATTTTGTGCAAAGATGCCAGCTGCAGCCTTGATAGAAACTGCCTTGAATCTATAGATCATTTTGGGGTGTACCGTTTCTTAACAATATTAAGTCTTCTGATTCATATATATGGGGTGACTTTGCCATTCTATACATCTTCTTTGATTTTCTCCAATAATGTTTTCTGGTTTTAGTACATAAATCTTTTTGGTTAACTTTATTCCTAGATAATTTACTCTTTTGGATGCTATTGTAAGTGGAATTTTTTCCCCCTTAATTTCATTTTTGGATTATTCATTGCTGTTGTATAGAAATACAATTATTTTTTGCATATTGATCTTGTAGCATGCAACCATGTTAAACTCATTTCTTAGCCCTTGATTCTTTTTGGTGATTTATTAATATTTTCTATATACAAGATTATGTTATCTGCATATAGAGATAGTTTTGTTTCTTTCCAATTTAAGTGGATTTTCTTTCATTATTTTACCCAATTTCCCAGATTAAAATCTCCCAAGTAATGTTAAATTGCAGGAGCAAGACAGGCTTCCTTTTCATATCCTAGGCTTAGGGAGAAAGCCTTCAGTCTTCACCGTTAAGTATGATGCTAGTTGTGGGTTTCTGTAGATGCCTTTTATTAGACTGAGGAAGTTCCTTGTTATTGGTCGTTTGATGAGTGCCACTATTGTCAAGTCATAGTTTTGTCAAATTAATTTTCTCCATCTATTTATATGAACATGTATTTTGTCCTTTATCACACTGATAAAGTGCATTACACTAAATGACTTTAGATGTTAAATCAGTCTTACATTCCAGAAATACTTGTTGCTGGATTCAATTGATTAGGATTTTAAAAAAAATTCTGTGTCTGTGTTCATGATTGATATTGATGTGTACTAATCTTATCTTAGGAAGCTTTTCTCTTAGTTTGGTATTAGGGTAATACTGGCCTTGTAAACAAATTGCAAATTTTTTATCTCCTTTCTTTTTTTAAAGATTTTTGTGAAGAACTGATATTTCTTTTTTAAAGGTTTGGGAAAATGAACTAGTGATGTTATCCTTTCCTGGGTTATTTGTGGGTGGATTTTAAATGACTATTGCAATATTTTTGATTGAGACTGTTTCCTGGAGTAAAATATTTTATAGGGAGCCAGAAACTCAATAATCAAGATAAAATTGCAATGTAATATTTTAATAGTAAAAACCAATAAAATGTATCCATGATTAACAGAATATCAAAATTATAAATAAAGCCACATGTTGTTATTGACTTTTCCTTTGCCTCACACCATTATATTCCCTTCATGCTACTAAATGTGCAGTTTAGCATATTGGGCTCTGGAATTGTAAAACTTGGGTACAAATCCCTGCACATACTTATGGTATAGTAAGCACATAATGTCCCATCTATAAGCCCAAATTTTCTCATGTATAGTAAGCACATAATGTCACAATTATAAGCCCAAATTTTCTCATCTATAAAATATTTATAATATATGGTTGTTTAATAGAGTTTGTGAAAGGATTAAAGAGACAAAATACTTGGAACATATTGGTAATTTATAAACATTTAATTTTAATACATGACATACACGGTTTTAGCTCTTATTTATAATTATAGTTAAATATAGCTCTTTGTAGTATATTGAATATATATATAAAATGCAATATAATACCCACCCACACATACACACACAAATATACAGTGTGTGTTTGTGTGCATATATATGTGTGTGTGTATATATGTATACATATACATAAAATCTCCAGAAAAACAATGATAAGGCAGTGAAGCAGTGTGAGATTTATTCAATCTATTACAGTAGTGAGAAGACCTCCACGAATCTTGGAAATGTTTCAAAATAAGAAAATGAGTAAAAGGTATTTATTGACTTTGCGGTTAAAGACTGGATGATTTTAAGTTGTTTGGGATGGTCAGAGTTTGATATAATATCTTCGAATTGGGGATCACAGAGAAGAATGGGCCTAAATGTGAGTCTTGATGAGCACTTGACAGAAGCAGGAAATGTTACGTTACCTTCATTAATCTCTTTCTCTCTATACATATACATGTTTATACATGCATTATATACGCAGTTAATAGATAATAATCATTTTAATTACAATGCAAATTAGCATAAATTGGTAGTAACCAAAATGTGTGTTGCTCCCAGTTAGTTTAAAATCATCCTCTTCTTACTAGGGACTCTGTCAGCACTCATTGCGCCGATCCTCTTATGATCGTAGGTCCTTGTAGGTTCAGCAACATCCTTCAAATAGTAATGCGATCTCTTCAGATAACATTTATTGTGCATTATCAGTTTTAACTCAGACTCAGTTCATTATAATCTGTGATACTATATTTTTTAATTCATTAAGAACTATGAATTTAAAACACATCAATAGGAAACTCTCTCGGAAACACACGGTAGTTTATAGAATTATTGATGAGTGTTTATGAGTGTTCTTTTTGTAATTAGCTAATATGCTTTTAGGGAGCTGCTGCTTAACTGAAATTTTATTGTGTTCCTTTAAAAGATAGTTCTTAAACTAGAATCTTTTTTTTCTTTTAAAAATACTTGCAGCCATCTAGCTAAAACAGCATGGCAAGTGACAGGTGGAAGAGGTGTTGTAATGAAGCTTGGTACCCAGGGGACCAAGTTGCAGTTTCTCGAAAAGCCTGTTTTCAACAGGAACTAATCTAATATGTATCTTGTTGTTACTATCGAGCTATAGAATAAAGAAGTTAAAAGATACTATTATTTATGCTAGTCTATGGTTTTAGTTCAATAAATTTATATTTTATAATTGTTTATACATGTTACTGAAATGATAATGAAATGAAGGAAAAAATAATATAAATTAGATGAAAGGTTTTGAAACTCTTGGGTATTTTTTTGAAGACTAACATACAGCTCCTTTTTTGGTTGTTGTTAACATCAGTATCTGAAAGGTATGAGAAAGAGTGCATAAGTTTTTACATTTCTATGTATTTGTTTTATAAGGGCAATTCATAACATTCCCACAGTTGGTAAACATAGATATCTGGAGGTGCATCAATCTTTACCAGATCACATAATCATAGAAAAAAGGAAAAATTTCACAACATGACAAAAAGTAACAGCACTTAACTAATTCAAGTAAAATGTCTTTAATTCTGACTTTGTGTTTGTGGTCATGCCGAGAAAAGTAGTACTATGGTGACAATAAGAAAAAGCCCACTCATAATGATCTGGGAGAAAGAAGAATTTATTATCATGATATTCATAGATAATGATGATTGAATCACACATATAAAACAGAGCAGTTTTATACTCCCTTGATAGAAGTATTTCATCACTTTCTTAATTGAGTATTATATATAAGAACTAATCATATTATATCTAGAAAATTATTTCAATTATTAGAAGGGAAGTACTCTCAGAGCATTTGCAATGTTTATTACTGCTATAAGTATATATTTCTAAGTTCCACAATTATTTATTTGTATTCTTGCAAGGGAGGTATAAGACAACCATTTTATCTTATGTTAAAGTAATGGGAATACATAACAGAACTGAGGGACAAATTGTGAAGAAAAGAGAAAGGAGGGAGAAAGAAT
This sequence comes from Mormoops blainvillei, assembly GCA_004026545.1. NCBI lineage: Eukaryota > Metazoa > Chordata > Mammalia > Chiroptera > Mormoopidae > Mormoops > Mormoops blainvillei. The sequence continues at coordinate 73,913 of PVJD01005022.1, forward strand.
AAATCTGCGTGAGATAAAAAGAGAGGCTGGAGGGCAAACAGGGCTCCAGTCATTCATTTGCTACTCATATGTATATACAGAGCATGCGAGGGTCCAGGACTTCAATATCATGAATTGTACCTAGACCATAAATTGCATTCTAATACAAAAAAAGTGAACATTACTGCATAAAATAAATAATGCATGATGTAATCTATAAAAGAGGTCTTGAAATGTGATTTTTCTCATTTTATTTATTTCTTCATATGTGCAAAAATTGTCACATATCACTAAACTTTATCAAATATCTACCAAAAAAAACAATAGCCCCCTGTATGTATTAATTTTCAACCTCCCAAATGAGGTCAGTTCTGGCTACAAAACATTCTGAGGGCCAGAAGAGCAAAAAAAAAGTATAGTTTCAAAATTACAGGATGTTAGAGCTAAAGAAGAAATGACCTTTCGAAATAAAAAGTCTCTTTGCTGGATTGGAAAGCAGAAAGTATTATGTAGGCCCAGGGGTTATTAAAACCTACAATTTGTCCTTATTAATAAACGTAAAACCTGGATGATTGTTTGAAAATAGAATTGGATTTGAATGAGAAACTAAACCAAAAGGAAACGATTTAAAAGGAAAATTTAGAGATTGGAGACTATATTAAATTTTGGACATCTTTAAAAAAATAAAATAAAAAATAAAAGGAACTGTGAACAGGTTAATAAAAATGAAAGATGTTTTACATAAAACTTTTCTAGGTAACAAAGTTGATGTTCCAGAAGGCAGATGTGGTCATGGGTAACCTATGACTTCACTTACGTAGCCCTCCAGAAAAGGAAATACTAAAAAATAAATCTGGACAGTAACTGCAGGGGCTAATGGTAGGTATGATGGGGCAACAAGGACACTGTGAAGATAATGGAAATATCCTACACCTTGAGTTTCACATTACTGTCAAAATTCATAAAGCTGTACATCAAAAGGATATGCTTTGTTCTGTGTAAATTATTCTTTAATAAAAATTACTTAATATTTATTAAAGAATGGCGAAAAAATATAGAACCCTTGCCTGGTTAGTGATGCACCGGCTAGAATGTTTAGGCTAAAGTATTCAGTTATCTGCACTGTATTTTAAATTGTATCATAAAGGTAAAATAAATTGAAGGATGGTGGAGGAATAAAGAAATAACAGGTTTGTTAGAGCAAACACAGCATTTTAAGATGGCAGAGGAGTAAGTGGAAGTTATGCTGACCTCCTCCGATGATCAAACTGGAATTGCAACTAAATTTAAGAAAAATCATCCTGAATAACCAACTGAAAACTGGTTGGAGAGAAGCCTTACAATCAAGGACAGACAGCAGAAACCACACCACCAGAACAAGACTAGGAGGGAGGGCAAAGCGGGCACATGAAGTCAGCTGCCCTGGCCAGGCTCACCCAGGCAGCAGCTGAAGCTCCAGAGGGACGTTTCGGCAGCCAAGAGGTTCCTCCTGAGAAGTGTGACTCCCCAGGCTATAGCACCAGAACTGGAAAAGCAGCCAAATAACATTTGGCTGTGAAAAGTAGCTGGATTTCTTTCTATCAAGGAGAGATGTCTAGCGACACAGAGAACCTCACAAAAAGCCAGGGCACAAAATCTCATTACCAACCACTTACCCTGGGCTCTGGTAGAAGGAGAGCAGAGTGGACGACAGATGCATGAGGAGAGTCTGAGGTGTTTTACTCTGAGGAAGGAACTGAAGGAACAACCCCCAGGATCCCTGTGTTGAGTCATCCCATGTACTAGAGAAACCATCCTTCTCAGGCAGAGCATCCCCTCCAAGTGGCCTCAGCCTGAGGGGAAGTAGTAGCACTGCCCACAAGACTCTTTCTCACCACACCCTGTGTAGTTCAGGCTTAGCTGCTAAAGAGTACAGCTGGAGGCTATTTTGGAGAGAATGCCTAAGAAAGCCTTCAGGCAAAGGCAGATTTATGGGAGCTCTGAGACTTCAGCTGACCCGGCTCCGGTCTGGTACTGCTAACAGTCGACCTTGGTGTGCAGTCTGGTTCTTTCTGCACACACCCAGGCTCAGCAGAAGGAGCCACTTGCTGTGGATCAAGGATGGCTCCAAACAGGTTGCCCAGGGCCATTCGCAGGGAGAAATGACATAGGCCTGCATCAGAGTCTTTGTAGATCTACCTAATACATAGAAACAAATACAAAGAAACAGCCAAAATGAGAACATAAAGAAACAGGCCCCAAATGAAAGAACAAGAAATTTCTTCGGAAGAAAAAATAAATGAAATGGAGGTAAGCAAATTATCAGATAGAAAGTTTATAGTAATGATTATCATGGTACTCAACAGCATGAAAAAAGACATAGAAACCATAGAAAAAGGACCGGTCAGAAATAAGAATGCAATATCTGAAATAAATAATACACTGGAAAGGATAAACAGTAGATTAGTTGAAGCAGAAGATCAAATCAGAAATTTGGAAGACGAGGTAGGAAAAAACACCCAACCAGAGCAACAAAAAGATTAAAAAACCGAATAACGAGGAGAGCATAAGAAATCTTTGGAACAACATAAAGTGTAAAACATCTGTATCATGGGAGTACCTGAAAGAGAAGAGAGTGAACAAGGGATCAAGAGCCTGTTTGAAGAAATAATGACTGAAAACTTCCCTACTCTGGTAAAGAAAAAGACCCACAAGTCCAGGAAGTGCAGAGTCCCAAACAAGATGGAGCCAAGGCACATCATAGTTAAAATGGTAATGCTTAAAGACAAGGACAGAATCCTAAAAAAAGCCACAAGAGAAAAGCAGGTAGTTACCTAGAAGGGAACTCCAAATAAACTGTCATCTGATTTCTCAACATAAATATTTTAGGCCAGAAGAGATTGGAATGAAACACTCAAGGTAATGAAAAGCAAGAAACTACAACTAAGGCTACTTTACCTGGCAAGGCTATAATTTAAACTTGAAGAAGAAAAAGAGCTCCCCAGTCAAGAAAAGTTAAAGAAGTTCATTAACACCAAACCATGCTACAAAAAATGTTAAAGGCCTTGCTTTAAGAAGAAGAAAGAGGAAAACAAAATGAAACAACAACAACAACAAAAAAGGGGGAAAATAGTTTCAAAGTAAAATGCAATAAATAAGTGTTTATCAATAAGCACTTTAAATGTAAATGGTTAAATGTTCCAACCAAATGTTATGGGGTAGCTGAATGAATAAGTAAACATGACCAGTATATATGCCATTTCCAACAGACCCAACTCAGAGTGAAAGATACATACAGGCAAAAACTAAAAGGAAGGATAAAGACATTTAACACAAATGGGAATAAAAAGCTGGTTCATATCTGACAAAATAGACTTTAAAAACAAGGTTATATTAAGAGACAAAAAGGATACTACATAATGATAAAGGGAACAATCCAATAAGAGGATATAACCCTAGTAAACATTTATGCACTCAACACAGGAGCACCTAAACATGTGAAATAAATCTTGATGGGCATAAAAGGAGAGATCATCAGAAATGAAGTCAAAATAGAGGGTTTTAACACCCCATTGACTTAATTGGATAGACTTTCCAGGCAGAAAATCAACAAGTAGGCACATTAGAACAAGTGCATCCAATTGGCATCTTCAGAGCATTTCACTCCAAAGTTGCAGAACATACGCATTTTTCAAGTGCACATAGAACATTTTCTAGGATAGACCACATTAGGACACAAAAGAAGTCTCAATAAATTTAAGAAGATTGAAATATCAAGTGTGTTCTCTGACCCTAATGCTTTAAAACTAGAAATCAATCACAAGAAGAACACTGAAAAATACACAAAGACATGGAAGCTAAATAACATGTTTTTCAACAATGACTGGGTAAACAACAATATCCAAAAAGAAATCAAAAGACACCTTGACACAAATAAAAATAAGAATACAATATTCAAAATATGTAGGACACTGGGAAAGGAAATTCATAGCATTGTGGGCCTACTTCAAAAAGCAAGAAAAAACTTGTATAAGCGATCTAATTTTACAAATAAAATAACTTGAAAGAGAACAAAAAACAAAGCCCAAAGTGAGAAGGAAGGAAATAATAAATATTAGAGCAGAGGTAAATAAAATAGAATGTAAAAAAAAAAAAAAATCAATGAATCTAAGAGCTAGTTCTTTGAAAATCTAACATTGAAAAATTGTTAATCAGGCTCATCAAAAAAAAAAGAAGAGAGAAATGACCCCAATTAATAAAATCGGAAATGAAAGAGGATAAATAACAACTGACACCAAAGAAATACAAAGGATTTTAAGAAAATATTATGAACAACTATACTAACAAATTGGATAACCTGTAAAAATGGATACATTCCTAGAAACATACAATCTTCCAAAACTAAGTCAGGAAGAATACGAGAATATGTACAGTCAAATCACAGGTAGTGAAATTGAAACAGTAATAAAAAAATTCACAACAAAAAACCCTGGACCAACTGTCTTCACAGGAGAATTTTACCAAAATTTCAAGAAAAATTAACATCTCCACTTCTCAAACTATTTTAAAAAATTCATGAGGGGGGATGGTTCCCAGGCTCATTTTATAAGGCCAGCCTTTTCCTAATTCCAAAACCAGATAAAGACACTACCGAAAAATAATTATAGGCCAATATCCCTGATGAACATAGATTCTAAAATCCTCAAGAAAATATAGTGGTACTTTGGTACTCTTCAGCTTCAGAACTTGTCATAACTGATGCTTGTCCAATTCTGATGCGAAAAAAAATGTTTCAGCACTTGGTGCTTGCTTGCCACTCTTTGCACTTGCTAGAACTTGTATGAGTCACTATGCCGCCCCACAAGGAAAAATGCATCAATCATCACTTGCTCCAAATGTTGAATTGGATTAATGACAAGCACTAAGGTACCACAGTGTTAGCAAACTGAATACAGTAATACATCACAAAGATCATATACCATGTTCAAGTGGGATTTTTTCTGGTAAAGCACGATTGGTACAACATTAGCAAATTAATAAATATGATTCACCACATAAATATAATTAGGGATAAAAACCATATGATCATATCAATAGATACAGATAAAGCATTTGATAAAAACCAGTATGCCTTTATGATAAAAAAAACTCTGAGCAAGGTGGGAATAGAGGAAACATACCAAAACATAATAAAGGCCACATATGACAAACACACTGTCAGCATCATTCTCAATTGGAAAAAAAATTAGAAACATTCCCACTAAGATCAGGAACAAGACAGGGGTGTCTGCTTTTACCTCTCTTGTTCAACATAATACTGCAAGCCCTAGCCATTGCAATCAGACAAGAAAAAGGTATAAAAGGTATCCAAATTGGAAAAGAAGAAGCAAAGCTGCCTTAATTTGTAGATGACATGATGTTGTACATTAAGAACCCTAAAGATCCTACCAAGAAACTACTAGAACTGATTAATGAATTCAGCAATGTAGCAAGATATGAAATTAATATCTAGAAATCAGTTGTATTTTATATGTCAATAATGAACTAACATAAAGAGTAATTAAGAAAATAATCCAATTCACAATTGCTTCAAAAAGAATAAAGTACTTAAGAATATACCTAAGCAAGGATGTAAAAGGCCTGTATTCAGAAAATTATAGGACACTGAAGAAAACAAATGGAGAAGAGACAAATAGATGGAATCATATATCATGTCCATGGATAAGAAGAATTAACATCATTAAGATATCCATGTTACCCAAATCAATATATAGCTTCAGTGCAACTCCTATCAAGATTCCAATGACTTGTTACACAGAACTAATACAAATATTTTAAAAACTTATATGTTACAACAAAAGGTCTCACATAGCAATTCTGAGGAAGAAGAACAAAATTGGAGGAATCACACTACTTAATATCAAACTACTTTAAGACCACAGTATCAAAACAACATGGTACTGGCATAGAAACAGACACATAGTTCAATAAAACAGAGAAGAGAGCCTAGAAATAAACCCACACCTTGATAGTTAATTAATATTTGACAGAGGAAACAAACACATACAATGGGGTAAAGATAGTTTATTCATTAAATGGTGTTTGGGAAATTGGACAGATACCTGAAGAAAAATTAAACTGTACCGCCTTGATATACTGCACACGCAAAAAAATAAAAAAAATATTGAAGACTTATATGTTAGACCCAAAATCATATAAATCATAGAAGAAAGTATTGGCAGTAAAACCCTGGACATTGCTCATAGCAACGTTTTATCTGATATATCTCCCAGGCAAGTGAAACAAAATTAAAAAATAAATAAACGGGACTACATCAAACTAAAAGGTTTTTGCCCAACAAAGGAAACCATCAACAAAATAAAAACAGAACCCACAGAATGGAAAAACATATTTGTGAATATATCTGATGGGTTAATATCCAAAATTCATAAAGAACTTAAAAAACTCCAAAAAAAATTCAGCTGATGTGGGAGTTTGAGCCCTTTGGTATGTGTGTACCTGTGACACCAAGAGCAGAGTTCCGAACATGGAACTTGACACGAACGCGGCCACTCAAGGGGAACCAGTGTTCCCTCCCTCTTGGTTGTCCTGATAAACATTACCTGACTGTTCTTTCACCCCTCTCCTCCCGTATCCCGGGAAGAGATACAATTGTTAGCAATTCTATGCTCCTTTAGTAACCAGCCTCAATGAAAACCCAGGAAACCTGGGAATGGGAGTGTCCTCCTTGGAGGGGGCACTCTCCTTCTCTCCCCAGGCTTGCAGCGCTGGAAAGTCTCCCGTGCGTTTCACTCTCCGCCAAACACCCGCAGGATGGGAAACAGACAAACTAAAATATGGGCAAAAAACTGAATAGACACTTCTTCAAAAAGGTCATACTGATGGTCAATAGACATAGAAAAGATGCTCAACATTGCTAACCATCAAAGAATGCAAATTAAAACCACAATAAGATATCACCATCCACCTTTCAGAACGCCTTTCATTAATAAGTCACCAAATAACAAGTGTTGGCAAGGATGTGGAGAAAGGCAAACATTTATACACTGTAAAAATGCAGATTGGTGTAGCCACTGGAGAAAGCAGTACAGAGATACCTCAAAAAACTAAAAGTGGATCTTCCTTTTGACCCAGTGATCCTACATCTGGGGATAAATTTGAAGGAACCCAAAACACTAATTTGAAAGAACATAAGCACCCCTAAAATTATTGCAGCATTATTTACAATTGCCAAGATATGGAAGCAGCCCAATTGTCCATCAGTAGATGAGTGGATACAACAACTATGGGACATTTACACACTGGAATAAATACTGCGTGACTGTAAAGAAGAAAACTATCACCTTTTGTGACATTATGGATGGACCTGAAGAACACTATAAGTAAGCCAGTCAGATAAAGACATATACCATAGGATTCTACTCCTATGTGGAATCTAATAAACAAACTGTACTAACAAGCAAAATAGAGACAAGCTCATAAAAAGAGAGCAGGATGACAGCTAGTAAGGGGTGCTGTTATGGGGTGGGAGGATCGAGCAAAAGGCAAATGGTGTCATGGATATGGACAACGATGTGGTGATTACAGGAGAGAGGGAGTATAAGAGGGCTAAATATTAAATTTAAAAAATTTAAAGAAACGTATTTTGTTAGAATAGAAAAGAGTACAGCAAAAAAAAACCAAAACAACAAATGTAAATACTGTTCATTCTACAGTTTTTTCAAACTTATGTATATTTGTACTTTTTCACAAAAAGATTTTGGAAAAACTACCCACACCAGCACATGCACATTTATAAATGCATGGGAAAAGTTTTGAAAGTACAGTGCAATTGCACATCAAAATATTTACATTTACTTTTCTGTAGTATGTATGATGATTTGGGAACAGATAGAAAATGGATGATAATTTGATCATTTGTGTTATAAACTTTCAAACTGGCTTAATTATAAGCTTCCATATTTTATAATTTTAAATATAATAAAATAAAAAAATAAATGGGATAATGATACATTAATATTTTCACAAATATATTGAAAGTCAGAGGTTGTATTAACAGTGATTTAACATCGTGTGATTGATTGTTAAATGAATTTAGTCACACAATTACATAATCCTAATGGGTTAACAAAAAGAATTAAAGACATTTCAATATAGGCCTTATGAGAAGAGTCTTGGTTAAGCTTTTCAATCCTCTCTGCAATTCTTTAGTCACTCTCAAAAACACAAGTAGCCCTGGCTGCTGTGGCTCAGTGGAGTGAGTGGTGGCCTGAGAGCCAAAGAGTCACCAGTTTGATTCCTAGTCAGGGTACATGCCTGGGTTGTGGGCTAGGTACACAGTTGGGGACGCACAAAAGGAGACCACACACTGATGTTTCCCTCCCTCCCTTCCCCTCTCTCTAAAAATAAATTTTAAAAAATCTTTAAAAAAAATAAGTACATGATTATAGCTTTCTTCTGTCTCTCTTTTTCATTTCTCCATTGAGCTGAATCAATGGAATGACTTGAGTGAGATCCACATCCTTCATTAGATACTTTGGTCACATGAAAGCCTTTTATGCCATGTCTCAAGGTTTTGATCTTATTAGTCTATCTGCAGGTATTGGTAGATCATGATATAGCATGGAATCATGAGCACAGAAAATGTGAATGTTGGCATCAGCCTAAAATATATGTTTCATAAAATTTTTACAAATAGTTTGCATTGCAGTATTGGACTTAAGCCCAGAATATATAGAATGGTAATTTTTTCTTTAAAAAAAAAAGCAAAAATACATACATCGTGTTTAAATCTTTCTCAGATTATCTCATGAGAAGTAGAGATAACATACCCAATGCAAGAGTCATATATCCCTGGCTTCACTGGCCTTACTACATGTAATAATACCTCAATACTAATTAAACTGTATTAATTTCAAAACATATATTAAGAATATTTGTTAGTTCTGGTTAATACGAAGGAGTACATGGACACTGCACTGACCTCCTCTTATGACCACATGAAAATTACGACTAAATTTTACATCAACCAGAACAACCATCTCAAGACTGGCTGAACAGAAGTCCTAAAACTGCAGATATAAAGAAGAGGCCACATCGAAACTGGTAGGAGGGGCCGAGATGCAAAACAGGCTGTCCCCCGTGTGCATGTGGTGGTTGAGGATACAGAGAGATAGCTCAGAATTAAAGCCCCCCCCCCCCCACCCACGGAGGTGCAAGCGGTCTCAGATTCACGCCTGTTCTCCCCAACCCAAAACACCAGTGCTGGGAAGAAGAGCACACGTAATATCTTGCTGTGAAAATCAGTGGGGCTTCTGTCCATCCAGGTAAGAGAAAAGGTTGCTGGAAACCCAGACATTCTCTTAAAGGGCCAGCACGCACACTCTCACTCACAGGCACTCACCTTGGGCTCTGGCAGAGAGAGGGACAGTGGCTTGGGTGGTCGCAGAGACATACAGGGAGCAGCTGAGTTGTGTGGCTTAGAGGCCAGGGCTGGAGGGAAGACTGCCCTGTTCCTGTACTGAGCCTTCCCCTCCCAGGACCAAATCGGAATCTGCATTAGCCTGGTGAATTTCACGAGCTCCACCCTGCTGCCTCCCTGAGACCTCGCTCAACCACAAAGGTTTTCAGGTTCAGGCTGTCATCTGTGTACCCTGAGATATTCGCTGAATAGCCTCCGGCCCAATACTGGCAACAAAGCTGAATCCCTATTAACTGAGTGAGCACCATAAGCTGCACCTGGTGACTCCCTGAGACTCTGCCTCGCCTGACTTGCATTCTGCCTGAGGCTCTTTCACAGGCCACTCCTTACAGATAAACATTAGGCACCAGCAGGTCTGGGGTTTTTTGCTGACCTGTCCCAGCCTTGGTGCTAGTGGTAGCAGACCTAGGTTACCAGCATGGGCGCTCCCACATGCCTCCAGGCCAGGCATAGGGAACTATCAACAGCAGATCACTTTGTAGTTTCTAACAGGTAGCTGTAGGTCAGTCACAGGCAGTGTCACACATTGAGCTATGCCTGAGTCCCTCCCAAGACATCCCAGAACCAACATCCCAGAACCAACACACCAACACATCCCAGAACCAACACACCAAGACATCCCAGAACCAACACACCAGCTTTTCTAGTTCTGTGAAAAACTGGTTTCACAACGTGACAGAGCATCACAGAAGTATTTCCACAAGCAACACATCCAAGGGGAGTTCTCAGCAGGCACCAGATCCCACTGAGGCAATTCCTGCTTTGAGGAGTCAGCCCCCACTTAGTAGCTTGCATGCTGTGGTTGAGGACCATCCTCACGGCCATTCACCCCGAAGAACAACCCCACTCACTGACAATCCAATAGCAATCTGGGATGAACGACAGGAGTAGGGCACAGACAACCAATACAAGGGACACTACTGGAGCACGCAGCGTAAGTGATCAGAAAGACTGTACCAGTGGGCCACCCAGGACACTGACTATATAAAGCCACTCTGCCAAGACCGGGGGACATGGTAGGTCTACCTAATACATAGAAAGAAATATAGAGAGGTGGCCAAACAAGAGAGACAAACAAACATATCTTCAATAAAAGAATGGGTCTCCAGAAAACAAACTAAATGAGATGAAAGTAATCTATCAGATGTAGAATTAAAAATCTTTGTAAGAGTTCAAGGAACTTAGGGAAAGAATGGATAAAGAATAGGTAAAGTGGGATTTATTCCTGGGATGCAAAGTTGGCTCAACATCTGTTAATCAATTAATGTGTTATACCACATAAACAAATTGAAGAATAAAAATCATATATCAATAGATACAAAAAAGCATTTGACAAAATACAGTATCCATTTCTGATTAAAAAAACCTCAGCAAAGTAGGAATAGAAGGAACATACCCAACATAATGAAGGCGACATATGACTAACACAGAGCTGACATCACACTGAATGGGGAAAACCTAAAACTATTTTCCTTAAGATCAAGGCAAGGCAGGGTTGTCTATTTTCACCCCTTTTATTCAACATAGTATTGGAAGTTCTGGCCACAGCAATCGGATAGGGTAAATAAATAAAAGTCATCCAAATTGAAAAAGGAGGGAGTAAAACTGCTATTATTTGCAGGTGACATGATATTATATATAGAGAACTCTAAAGGTTCCACCAAAAAACAACCAGGACTGATAAATGAATTCAGTAAAGTATTAGGATACAAAATTAATATTCAGAAATAAGTTATGCACATTTTATGCACTAATAAGGAACTATCAGAAAGATAAATTAAAAAACAATTTTATTTACTATTACATCAAAAAATAAAACAGGAATAATTTTAACTGAAGAGGTTAAAAAACTCTACTTGGAAAATTATAAGATACCGAAGGAAGGAAATTGAATTTCAAGAAATTGAAGAAAATATAAATAAATGGAAGCATATACCATGCTTATAGGTAGGAAGCATTAACATCATTAAAATGTCCATACTACCCAAAGCAACCTATAAATTCAATGTAATTCTTATCAAAATACAAATAGCATTTTTCACAGAACTAGAACAAATAATTCTAAAATTTTTATGGAACCCCAGAAGACCCTGAAGAGCCACAACAGTCTTGAGAAGGATGAACAAAGTTGGAGGCATCATGCTACCTGATATCAAACTATACCGTAACGCGTAGATCAGACCAGATGCCCCTGGAAAACGGGGGAACCCCCCCCCCAATCCTGCAAAAAAGGCAGGGGGTTAGGAAGGGGGTCCCGATGGCAGCTTAAAAATACCACAGCCTCTCCAAGGCAAGAGGCGGCAAAGGAGCAGGAGCGGAGAACTTGAGGCGCACTGCGTTACAGAAGCCGATTAAAGCGGCGGGGCCTTGCCTGGGGAAGGAGGCTGCCTCCCGAGGCAAACTGCAAACAAAGACGAGTGACTGTGAGAACGGCCAGAGTCCCTCCTGATGTAGTGGGAGGTGGGGAAAGCCCATCCGGCACCTGCATGCGCTGCGGGGGTAGAAGGACAGGCATTTGTGTGCCTGTGAGTGTGCGGGGAAACTTTTGTCCTTACCAAAAACGGCAGCCAAAAAAGGGTCAAAATACACTGGGGAGCTGACAAAAATGGTGGACACGGACACACCGCAGGAAAAGCTGGACACTCCCACTGGCTTCCTGTGTACGTGGGAGTTTGGGAGAGTCATTTTATTTTATTATTTGATTTGATTTGATTATCATTTATTATTTATTTAATCTCTACTGTATTTTATCCATTACCATTTAGTCCCCTTATACCCCCTCTCCCCAGTGATCACCACACTGTTGTCCATGTCCATGGGTCCTTTCTTTCTTTTTGCTCAATGGGAGAGCTTTTTTTTTTTTTTAAAGAAAAGGCACAGAAAGGTTCTGTTGCTCTTTCACTCATGCTCTTGGTGTGGGCGCTTGGTATGGAGAAGCCACTCTTGCTTTGGAGCTAGGTGCAAGCTCGCTCTCTGGGTTTTTGGAATTTGGGTGTTTTGGGCCTCTGGTCCTGCTCCCCACATGGATTGGCACCCTCCTTGGACCAGGAGATGCTGGGGTCCCATCCTCTGTGGGGACTTAGATCCTTCAGAGGACAGAAGCCCCCTCCTGGAGGCAGGGTCCCAGGCTGGGACGAGAGCCTCCCTGGGCTCCAGCCTCTGGGACACTATGATCCAGTGCAGCATGGCACATGGTCCCTGGACTGTTACGTGGAGGCTGAGAGCAGCGCAGCCCAGATCCTGAAAGAGGGAGCTGCTGCAAGAAGATGATGACTCTGAAACCCACAAGGGCACAATCCAGAGAGAATGGAGATCTGTTTGTGCGACCGGCTGATGGGTAGATAAGGAAATGGGAACTCCCGGCATGGTTTTGGTCTGTAGTCTTTTGGAGAGCAAGAGAAGTTCTGGGTTCATGGGAGAGACGGGCTCAGAGCAGGAGTGTTCTCATCGCTCCCAAGGTTAGTACCCTGTTAATAAAAATCTGTTTCCTTCAATATAATCATTGAGTCATCTGTAAGGGTGTCAAGAGGCTGAAGCCCAGTTTGCAAGATTTTAATACTACAAGGCAATAGTAACTAAAAGAGCGTGGTACTGGCATAAAAACAGACATATAGATCAGTGGAAAATAACAGAAAGTCCAGAAGCAAATCCCCATTAATATATGACAAAGGTGGCAACGATATACAATGGGGTAAAGACAGTCTATTCAAGAAATGGTGTTGGAAAAATTAGACAGATACATGCAAAAAATAAAGCTAAACCACCATTTTATATTCATACAAGAATAAACTTGAAATGGATTTAAGCCTTAAATGTATGACTCAAAACCAAAAAAGCTCCTAGAAGGAAACACAAGCAGTTAACTCTTTGACATTTCTCTTAATAATTATTTTCTGCTATATCATTTTGGGACAGGGAAACAAATAAATAATGAACAAATAGGACTACATCAAACTGAAAAATTTTTGCATAGCAAAGGAAACCATCAATAAAATGAAAAGACAACTCACTCAATGGGAAAGCATAATTGCCAATGGTATGTCTGATCATTGATGAGGAGTTGATTCTGTAACTCTCATTGATATGTTGAGGAGTTAAATCTGTAATTTATAAAAATCTCATACAACTCAGCACCAAAAAACCAAAAAATCTAATTTAAAAAATAGGCAAAGGCTCTAAATAGATACTTCTTCAGAAAGGACGTACTTATGGCCAATAAACATATTAAAAGATGCTCAACTTTGCTAATAAGAGATATGTTGATTAAAACCACAATGAGATATCACTTCACATCTGTCAGATTGGCTATCTTCAATAAATCAACAAACAAATGTTGGAGAGGATATGGAGAAGAAAATTCTTGTGCCCTGTTGGTGGGTATGCAAAATGTGGTAGTTACCAAGAAAAACCATATAGAGTTTCCTAAAAAAAATTAAAAATAGAACTAACTTATGACCCTGCAATTCCACTTCTGGGTCTATATCCAAAGAAATCTAAAACACTAATACAAAAAGGTATATATACCCGTATGCTCATTATAGCATTATTTACAGTAGCCAAAATATGGAAGCAGCCCAAGTAGCTATCAACAGATGAGTGGATAAAGAAGAAGTGGTACAGATATACCATGGAACATTACTTGGCCATAAAAAAGAATGAAGTCCTACCATTTGTGAAAACATAGTTAGACCTAGAAGGTATTATGCAAGTGAAATAAGTCAACAGAGAAAGACAAACACCATATGATTTCATTTATATGTGGAATCTAAAGAATAAACACAAATAAACAAACAAAACAGAAACACACAGATACAGCAAACAAACTGAGCTTTGCTTGCCAGGTGAGATGGGGGTTCAGAATCTGGGTGAAAAAAGATGAAGGGATTAAGCAGTTATAACTGGTAGCTGCAAAACAGTCACAAGGATATACAGTAAAGCATAAGAAATATAGTCCATAGTATTTTAAAAACTATGTAGGGTGCCAGGTGGTTACTATAATTATCAGGGGATCACTTTGTAAATTATGTAATTGTCAAATCAATGTGCTGCATACCTGAAACTAATATAAAATAATATTGACTGTCAACTGTACTTGAAAAATAAACTAAAATAGAATGAAATAAAGAATATTTGTTTTTGATCAATTTCTGGGTGGTTACTTTTTGTGACATACTGATTCATCTGTTAAAATTACAATAAAGTAAGATCAGCCTGATCAAATTGAAAATTAAGTGTTGCACTCTGGTGATCTTTCAATCAAATATCCAAGCACATAGATATGTGGAGGATTAGAAGGATAATTCTTAATTTTTAATTGCTATATGATAATAAATATCTTCCAAAATCCATATAAAAAAGGGACTGACCTGGGGTAAGTATTAGGTTCTAGGGCTAGGCAAAGAATATAATATTGATATATTTTTAACAACAAAATTAGAAGTCTGATTAAAATCTTCTGTCAGTTATTTAGCACTTAAAATGGTAAAAATCCATGCTATAGGCATGGCTCTCTGTGACTTCTCTTATACCCCTATTCCCTCCTCATCTCATTGTTTCCGTTGTTTCTAACATCTAGCCATACTAATTGTTCTTTCAATTATAAAGCATACACAATTTTCTTCTGTTCCAGGAAAATATCCATATTTGTTTTGGTTTGCTTCTGTTTTAGATTTCAGTCTATTATAAATTTTTAATATTTTTAAATTTAATTTATTGGAGTGATACTGGTTAACAAAATTATACAGGTTTCAGGCACACAATTCCACAACACATCATCTGTACACTGTACTGTGTGTCCACCATCTCATGTCAAGTCTCCATATATCACCATGTATCTATCCCCCCATACTCATCTCCACCTTTTTGCACTCTCCCACCCCTTGGCAATCACCACACTGTTGTCCGTGTCCATGAGTTCTTTTGTCTTTTTTCTTTTTTGCTCAACCCATCCTTCCTCCCAAACCTAGACATCCCCTCTATTGTGTTTTCTTTTTAGAGGAAAATTCCTAAACCTTAATATAATTTAAGTTTCTTGAATACATTATCTCATAATGTTCTCTACTTCTTTCATAGCACTTATAAATATTTGCACTTCTCTTTTTGATGTACTCAATTGTTAGCCAAAATTATTTCAATTGACTGCATGCTCTGGAAGCTATGAACATGATTGCCGTGTTCACTACCACTCAGCCCTTAGCCGACACAATGGCTGCAACTTTGTAGGCACACATTAAATGTCTGTTTAATGACCAAATATTTTCAGTTACTGACGCAAAGGCCATCTCCTTCTTGAGAATAAAATTACTTTGTTATGTGAATAATGCCAGGTATTCCTAGCACAGTACTTACACATTGTTCTTAACACATGAAAATTGGTAACAGCTTCAAAATAAACACTGAATAATCATTAATTAATCAGTATTTATTCACTAGGATACTGACAGGGGGTCAATATTATATTTGTGTATCTCAGTTTTCTGTTCAGTAAAATTAAAATATTGTGCTAGGTGAATATCAAAGGTTTTAGGCACTTACATTCCTGACTTTTAAAATATTCTGCTTGCCTATCAATTTCAATTCTATTATTAAAAACAAAAACAATGTTCTGCACACTACCTTCCTTCAAAGAACCTGTTAAATAGAATAGTTAAATAGCACAATCTTAATTTTACCATAAAAGTTTGCAACAATTTCTCAAGTTTGAGAGAAAAATGGCTGCATAATATTGAGAGTATAAATTTGAGAATATAAGATAGATACGTCTTTTGACAAGACTTCGGGATCTTCATTAAAATTAAAATTAGTAGAGTTTTGTGCATTGGCAGTGTTGTAGTTTATGTGGTTTATCTGAGGAGTGATTATTGCTAATTGAAAAATTTTCCCAATACTCTGCCATGACAACTTGAAACATAGCCAGCATTGACAGTTTTTGACAGTTTCTAAGGAGATTGAATTTAAAAAAATAAATAGATAAAAATTAAATTGGTGGAACCAATACTTGTATGTCAAAAGATTTCTAAGGTAACCATAGCAGTTTTCTTGTGAAACAGAAAAGAAAGGAATTTTGATTGGTAAGCTTGTGTTTTCTCTGAAAGTTCTTGTCTGATAATACTTTTTTTTACCAGATTAATATTTCTTGATAATACTGGGCTATCATTTACACATCTATTATCAATCACATTTTAAGTTGATACTTTATGTTTTATTCCCAAATTCAGCTAATAGAAAACCATAAATAATAATATATTGAGGAATGATGACATATTGTTCCCTCAGAGTAAACCTAATAGATAATTTCTAAAATGAGAAAAGATAAAAGTAATAGAATGTATCTTGACATATTTTATTTATATTTGGATGTCTTAAATATCAGCATTTATAATGGCATTTCAAAAAAATAATGTCTTACTTGAAGGTAAAAATAAAAGATAAGAGAAACAGTTTCATTAACAACTCAGAATATTTCTGGGCTGATTTTATTAAAGATGATGAAATAAATTGTACATTGCTCCTCAAAGATAGACTTTTATAAAAAACCCTCAGGTGCTGTTATCATTTATTGATACATGAAAGTTTAATTTTGTATATGTGAAATATTTTGCCTACTTAAAAATATTGTATATAAAGGAGTCAATAAATGAAGAATGATTTAGAATAAGAAATCAAATGTTATATTTGTATAATGTATCTATATCAATATGTACCTTATATATAACTGAAAATCTTCAATATCACAAATGTAGAAGACAGATCACATGGCAGAAAAATTTAATTTTCATAGTCATTCCAGATTTGACTACTTGGGTTCATTTGGCTGTTTTGACTATAGAGGACAAAATTTCTTTTTTCTAACACCATATTTTAATTTTTCCACATAGCATTTTCTATATAGCTAAATGACTAACTTAATTTTCTATGCCCTGCAATGTATAAACAAACTCAATACAGTTATCAAATATTATTATGGCTGTCATTTTTATTCCTCATCTTTAATGTTTCTTTTCTTTCTTTACTGGAGACAAACATTCAAGGTAATAAATTTAATAATAGAGGGGAAATATATGAGAGTCTTATGAGATTTTCTCACAAATTATCTCCTTTATGAAACCTGAGATTCATTTTGCTGCTGTGTTCTCTAGCTGAGGGGATGGCGAGGAGAGTGGAAGAGTGGAAGGGGATATGGAATCTGGAAAGGGGGTGGAGAAAACGGTTGCTAATTTAAGGATGTTTTCAAGTATGCTTAGCTCTCTTTACCTTTTTTTAAGAGCTAAGTAACATATCTTCAACAAGGCAGATGACTATGGTTATTTTCAAGTAACCAATAAAATGTCCTTCCTTTGAGATTTTGTTTCCATAAACATTTACAATTCTACATTGCAAACGTATCCAGTTGATCTTGCAGTGATTCATCTGCATAGGTTCACCTGCACCACGGGTGATTTCTGTAAGGTCAACTTAAATTCATAATGCAACATTCATATGTTGAATTCACAAGGGTTTCGAATTGAAGAATCCCTCATACAGGCAGAAGACCAGGGAAGATTGATCAATGTCTAAATATTTATTGCAATCACATTTGGTAGGAAAGAAAATTGTTTGTTTTACCCGTTTCATGGAATCTAAAAATTTCTATTTCACTGCAATAAAGGAGTATATAAATTAAACTAAGAACAATCTTACTTAGGTAAGAAGATGCCCCTCATGAAGGGTAAGCCCTAGAACAAGAGGTAGTGTGTAGGGAGAAAGGATGTTGATGACAAAAGTAATTGGTATTAAGGTTTCAAACTCAACCATTGTTCTTAAAAGTTTGACATTTACTCATATGTGATACCAGGAATGCAGGGTAGAGAGAGGCCATTATTTTCATTGTTACTGTTATTCTATTACAGAGGGTTAATTAAAAATTTACAAATACAAGGGTCTTGAGGCCAATAAAATTCTCGAGGTCTAGAAATCTGACTCTTTTATTCTTGTTCTTGTTTTATGAGGGACTGCACAGCACTCTGTTGCTTTTGAGAATAGAGGCTATTCCTGAGGGCCATTCCTACATCATTGCTTATGGTAGGATGTCTACTTTACAGTTAAATCCAACTTGATTAGGTCAGGTCAGTTGTTACGTGAGTGATACTTACAATACCAAGAGAGGACAAAATAGAGGGAGTGGAAAGTCTCAGTTAGTGAGCACCTGCTCTGTATTTTATTAGATGACAATCTCATCTAACTCTATCATTACAAAGACTCTTAGAGACAAATGTTATTATCGGTGGTTCGATATCAATAAAAAGGGACTCAGAAGTTCTGATTCAGGAACCCATCTGTATACCCACAACCATAGGGACAATCTATGAATCAAACCTAAGGCTAAATGTTTCTAAAATCAAACTGCATTCTTGGTTGTATACTACCATTCAGGGACAAGTACACAATTTGCAGGGTACAACACAACTGAAAATGTAGTTAAAAAGTGTCCCTAAAAGTATTAAAATATAAAACTTTTATTTCTTAAATGTGGCCTCTTTCCCAATTTGCCATAGTGTTTTAATTTGTGATTTAATGTCCTAAGGAAAAAATTATTAGCATGAACTATCTATTCATTTTTATATTGGGCAATGTGATTTTGAAAGGCAACTATAGAACCACTTAATCTATATGCAAAATCACTAAAAATATATAATTTGTGTTTTGTACTTTGTATATGCATTTGTATATTTTTGTTATCAGAACAGTGACAGTGTTCCACTAAACTAACTTAGGTGTTATTTCACTTCATGATCTGGGCATAGTCCATCAGTACTCTGTTCTTCAAGGGTACTGAAGATTAAAGAATGGTTGACAAAAGCAAAGAAATGATCTTTCCCTTTCATGTCTTAATTTTCAGCATAAATATTTTGGCAAATAAGGAAAGTAACATAATTAAGAAAGGATATGATATAGGTTTCTTGGGGGTTCATGTTTATTAGAAAACCTTTGTTTCCTTTCTGTGTTTGCAGCAAATCATAGTGTAAATGGAAAGTGTAGCCTCTCTTGTACCTTGTATGGTTTCAAGTCTCACTGAATATTCACACATTTTGAGTTTTGTGGAATTCTCTCTCTGATCATTAGATGTCATGGCACATTAGGTGAGTTGGGTTACAAGGAATGGCTGGCACACATATGGCTACGCTTCCTCTGCTCCTGCACATGAAATTGACACATGACAACAGAGGGTTGAAAACAAATTACATGTCAGTGTACCTTCTTGCAGAGGACATGGTAACCAATATGGTGGAAGTAATTCATGCTTAGGAAGTCCAGTGATTAGGCCAAGTGCGATTTACTAGGTATTTGAGAAGGTTGATAGGGATGAAATGAAAGTTTTGTATACTCTGAAATTAAACAGCCATTTCTTTAAGAACTGTGAGTGTTAGTGAAGGAATTTTGTGATTTGGGTGGTCAGAAGGCAGAAGAAGGGTAAGTCGAAGTTATATAATTATGATTCGGCCATTACTACCTCTATTTTATAAGTGAGAGGTTTGAGTACAGAGCAAGTGAAGGGGCACTTAAACCTACTAAACTCAGGCAGTTCAGGCTCACAATCTTAAGACCCCAGAGTCACTACAGCCCATGTGCCACAGGCTAATGCAGGTAAGAGTGACTTGAACAAAATAAACACTCTAAAAAGAAGTTTTATTATGGTGATATTATTATCAAAACAGTAGACAGTGGAGACAATTTTTAGATTTCTCTAAGACAAGAACAACTAATAAAATGACTAGTTTAAATATTTAAACATGCTATATTTTATGAAAAATCCTGAATTCTATATTTACACTAAACTGCAGTTATCAAAGTTTATGTGAAAGAGCTCACAGAACTAACTCCTTTAACATTTTATAAGAAAGACTGACAATAATGTTTTAAGTTATTTATACTCTCAAGACCTGATGAGTTTATGATTGACACTGCCTGTTCTCAGTTTATGAAAGGCTACAGTTGTGTATGTTATATAAATATATATATATTTACAAACATTTTTAGGAATTTGTACTACTATGGAAAGTAAAGCAATGTAGTTATATCTAAATTGAGTCTGCTGAGTTTCTTCTAAAACAGCATATAGAATTACTCTCTATAGAGGCAAAGTAAATATAATTATGATATAAGTCCATATAAAAGATGTAAAAGAGATGAAATTACTGCCATTCTGCCATTAACTAAATTTACTTAAAACTTGACAGCAGAAAATATTAAAAGTACACCAGAAAGAGGTTTATGTATTTAGGAAGGAAATAGGAATTATACAGAAAAAATTTGGAGAAAGGTCTTGAAGGAGAAGTAGTGACAAAATGGGAAGGGTGTATATAGCTCAGATGGACTGTGGTAATTTTATTTTCCTGGTTTTATACATTGTGAATAATAAGAATTTATAAAGAATTTTGGATAAGTGATATTCATCAGCATTAATAGTTTGTTGCCTGTGACCTACACAATAGTCTATCCTCTGGAGCAGAAACAAAATCATTTAAACCAAAAGTAAGTTATGTTTATACAGATACCTTTAGAAATGAACCCTGCCAACTAATCAAGAGTTTGAATTGAAAAAAAAAAAGATGCTGGTTAATACTAACTTATTATTTTCAAGATGCTGATTACAATTTTCCAGTGTCTATGAGTGTAGGCAAGGAGCAAAAGTCATCAAGAATAATTGTATTCTTACTTTAATAAGGATGTGCCAGAAGAGATGGAATACAAATCAACAGGGTCATAATAAGAAAATCATTTCATATGTTATCATAGCATACATATTTCTTTGCACAAACTAATATTGATATACATATATATTTAAATATATCCCCAGGGAAAGGGAAAGCACTATTTTAGCATTGTGAGTTACAACTTCCATTTCATTTGTTTCAACCCAGGCAATTTTTGAGCAAGCATACCAATAAATTTGTCTTCTAAAATCTGCATAAATATTTGCTCTATCTAGTTTCTTGCTTACATTGTGTGCAAAATCAAAAATGTCTTCCAAGGGCCAGCTCAAGCCATGTGGGACGATGAAGATGAAGTAAGATAAAAATCTATCACAAAGCTACCAGTCTAATGCAATAAGACAAAGATATTAGAACATTCGCTAATAGGGTGTTAAGTACTATATTACTGTTTTGCTGCTGCTGTAACACACTATCAAAAATTTAGTGCTTTAAAACAACATAGATTTATTATCATTCAATTCTGTAGGTCAGAATTTGGCAATGGGCCTTAGTGGGCTAAATTCTATGTTTTAGCAGGGCTACATTCATACCCTTTGGAGGTTCTAGGAAATAATTCATTTCCTTATCTTTTTTAGCTTCTAGAGTTCACACACAATCATTAACATTTTTTCTCTATCTTCAAAGCCAACAACCGTGGGTCCGGTTCTCATATCAAATTACTCTCACCTCCTTCTTGCTCTCTTCTACTTTTCAGAAACTTTTGATAACATTGGACCTACATGAATAACCTAAGGTAATCACCCAGTTTAAAGGACATCTGATTAACAAACCTAATTCTCTCTGCAACCTTATTTCTCCTTAGATGTGTAAGATAAAATATTCACTGTTTCATGGGATCAGTGGTTGGACATCTGTAAGGGTTAATATTCTGTTTGCTACTGGTACATTTAGTAAAATTTCAATAACAGAGAAGGTAATTGATATTTAGAAAAATATGAGTAAAAAGCCATAAAACTTATACTATGCTTGTATGTGCGTAACACATAGGAAAAACTATTATAAATCTTGAAATTATCAAGTGGTAAAATCTCTTTGGTCTAAATTATTAGTTCCTATAAAGTCAGGACAAGCAGCTACTCCATAATTTGTAAAGATAAGTGTTCTGTATTCAAGTTTTTTGTTCGTTTTTTCAGTCAGGTTGAATTAGATTTGGAGGTAGATATTTTTTAATACATGTGTTAAGATCAGCACAAATTTTGGTAGATCTCTTGCAATTTGTTCTTATCTAAGATTGCAAAATGACATGTGTGCTTTGTATTATGATAACACAATAGTATGGAAAACATATTCAGAAATTAATATGATTCATATGGATTAAATTATTTTCAACAAAATTCTATTATTTCAGCATAATTAATAATAGTTTTACTCCTTAAAATTCACAATGTTCAATAAAATTATAAACAGTTAATTTAAGCATAAAGTTATTTTTTAAAAACACAAATACTTTAGGTCAAGGAGAAACATTGTGTTTTGTAAAATGTTTACAAACATCTAACTTTAAAAGAATTTAAATCAGTGGCCATTTTTTATCTCATTTAATCTGGATGTTTGGTGTCTCGGGTAGAAAAAATTAACTTATTTTATGAACACCTAAACAGACTCTAAATATAGGTGAATGATACTATTATTTGGTTAGCTCATTTATTTTTCTGTTCTGACAATCTTCTCTTATATTTCAGTAGTGCTGCTTTTGAGATATGAGGTTAGATGCCCAAATCTATGCTTTAGTCCCTGAAGTGGCTTTTAAAGAAAGATATCATGGATGACTATTTAATTAAAAAAACAAATATAACACACAACAGGCGATATCTTCATGTGTAATTAAATGACATGACAATGTGGTAATATTTTTAGGATAATATATTTTATGACAAAATGGCAATGATGTTTTGTATATCTTTCTCCTAACTACATCTCAAGAGGCTTTGTTAAAAATGCCTTTAATATAACATATATTTTCAAAAAAGTCACGGAGCAGCAGAATTGAATTCTCACTTATGTCAAACAACTGATGTACTTTGGGAGTCCCGGTAGCATTACATACTAACACATATTCACAGCAAAGAGCTGCAAAGCCAGGAGGATCCTTCCCACATAAATACCAGTATATAATTGATATAATGAGAGTTGTAAAGGTAATAGAATTTTAAATGAATGAAATAGACCAGAATACTAATGGATAGATGCAAAATGAGTCCTTGATACCTCAAAGTCCCTATAGAAGTTTGCCAAGTCGTTAGGCATGAAAGTGAATTCCTGGAAGATAAGAATTTTACACTGTTCTCTTCAAATACTTATATAATATACACACAAGTATATAAACCATATACTCTCCTTTTATATTTTTAGTTTTTGCTATATTTATTATTTCATTTAATTTCATGAAACTATAAGGAATTCCCTGTAACATAAAATGTTATTCTATTTTCTGCATGCAGGTTCAGACTTCTATAATATATGGTGTCATTTTTTTTCTTTCAAGTGTCTTTTGACATTTTTTTTTTACCAGAGGTTTCATGACATCTATTTCTCTCAGCTTTTGTCCAGGTGACATTTATTTATTTTTCCTTTCCAAGGTAGTTTCTACAGGATATAGAATTCTAGGTTTCCTTTTTTCTTTCAGTAATTAAAAAAATAATATTCCATTATCTTCTGGTTTTTATTGTTTCTAATGAGAAGCCACCTATCTTTCTTGCAGAATTATTTTTCCCCCCACTGACTGCTTTTGTCTTTGGTTTTGAGACATTTGATTTTGACGTGCTATGTGTGGTTTTATTTGTATTATCTTGCTTAGAGTTTTTGTGTTTCTTTGATCTGTTAATGGATAACTTTTAGCGGTTTTTGGAGTGTTACTGGCTATTATCTCTCCAATTATTTTTTTTGCCCCATAATTTCTCTTTGTTTTCTTCTCTTCGTATTTATTTTGGATAATTTGCAGTGAATTGTCCTCAAGGCCACTGGTACTTTCTTCAATTGAGTCCAGGATGCACTTAAGCCTTTCAAATATATTGCCCATTTTCATTATATATATTTGGTTATATAATAAAAATGGGCAATTTATTTGAAAGGCTTAAGTGCACCCTGGACCCACCTGAGGAAAGTACCGGTAGCCTTGATTTATTTAATTTACTTTAGCTCTCTTGAACTTCTCCCTACATTCTGTAGATCCCTGCATTGCACAAAGGGAAAACATTGTGAGAATCAGCATATACCTTCCCTCTCTAATCTTCAGCCATCAGTGAGTTGCAGTCTGTGAAGTCCTGGGGTAAATTAGGTGGTTACCGATATGAATGAACTCTTTTGTCTTTGGTGTGCCATCTCCATAAAGTTAGTAAAAGACTGTGTGGTAGAGTTGGTGGGTTGTATGTAGTTAGGACCCCACAAGATATTTGACACTAGCTCATTTGTGACCATTAAAGTTATTTAAAAGAGAAGATCATTCCTTCTTACCCTAGTATATACTTGATCAATACAAACCTGTCTCTTGTCCTTGAAAAAACACAACTATGGATACCTCACCTGCTGGGAAGGCCCAGTTACTTTCTGGGTTTTAGTTTATTTAGGTTTGTTTTGAGATCTCAACTTACTAATATATGTTCAAAATCTGTAATTTTGTAATTTATCTAGCTTGTTCTCACTGCTAGGATAGAGAGTGACTATCTCTTATGAATTTCCCCAATTCTGATTTGAAGATATCCAATGCATATTTAATTTTAGCAGCCTAGAATGTGCCTGTGTTCCTTTATTCCATTAAGTTTTATGCTATAGATACAAAGCTCTACTGATCAAATATTCAAAATGAAATCAAAGTATGAAATATAAAGAGATTATACAGAATAATTTTGTATACACAAGAAATTAAAACTAGATAAAAACAAAGCAAATAAAATAAATAGTTAATAAGTAACATTAATAGTGGTAAATTATGTGGCACAGATAAATCCCTATAGGAATTAAGATAAGCTGCTTTAGGCCTCTAGCTACTCTTAAGACATCACAGATTAAAGGAGATAAAAGTTGAACCCTGAATGTCTCTTAAGTCAAAATAAATAAATAAATAAAGGATGTAATATCATAAGAAAAAACTTCATGTGATGTTGAGTTCAAGTCATTTGTTTTTTTATTCATATGTGTTTACAGATATGTTCAGATGCCATAATCTCAATATTATGAACTCTTAAGTAACACTATAGATAACCAGTCTGAAGACAAAATAGTTTTGACAGATCGAGGTACTAGAGATAAGGCAAAAAAAAAAAAAGGTTCATATAAAATAATAGACCAAGAAGACTAAAGAGGATATATTTGTATGGAGAAATATCAGTTAAGACAGTGGATTTAAACAGTGTAAAAAAAAACAAAACACAAAAAACAGAAAACTCACAGTTATCAAAGGCCAGAGTAAAACAGTAATAAATCAAAAATCTGGGGGGATTAAGCAAAAAGGAAAAATGATTCATGGATATGGACAATCGTGTGGTGATTGCTGGGGGAAGGGAGTAAAAGGGAACTAAATGGTCATGGAAAAAAATGCAATAAGATAAGAAAAGAAAAAAGTTCCAGATACATTTTCTACCCCTTATATATGTGTTACTGAATCCAAATGTAAAAGCAGTGATGCACACGTAGCAGAATGGGAAGAGCAAAGAACTGACCTTTAAAACCAACTATGCTGTGAGGTGACATCAACAAAGGTGGTGGAGTGGGCAATGCCATCCTTTATTTCTATACAAAGATCAACAATTAGACAGAAATCCTTGAAAAAATTAGATCTGGAGTCTATTCAAGGACTTCAGTAGCACAGAACAAAAAACTTGAGAATAACCTTGCAAAAGAGAAGAACCGTTTTATTTTTGGTTGCATTACCACATCCCCAAAGCCGGCACCGCTCACCACCTAGAGGTGTGCTCCCCAGCTAGACAGTTCTCCCCTTACTCAGAAAGGAAGAGCTGGGTGAGCAGTTAGCTTCACCAGCCGTTTACGGCATCACATAAAGGACCTACTTTAACTTCACTCTACCTAGAGACCAGCAAAGCTGAGAGGTGCAGACACTGCTGAGAACAAGGAAGAAAAGCAGAAGCTACTAGCATCGGTCACATAGTAGGAGTGAACACTGTTCCCAGGATCTGCTTTGCAGACCACCTCAGCATCTTCGGTCACTTAAGAAACCAATGGCCAGCCTCTGTAGACCCCCTGGAGACTTTACCAGTTTTGCCCCTCAGGTATTAGCCTTTGCTGGTGCTAGCTGCCTGAGTTCCTCCTGCTTTCTATCCCTCTGGTCCATGCCAGGGGCTGAGAACTGCAAACGCAGCAAGCCTATGCCCTTTTGGCTGTCTGGGTTCAAGACACCAGCCCGGATCCCTGCAGCTGACCCCCAGTGCTTTGCATGTGCTCAAGGCTAGCCCTTCCAGCCAGTTCACTTGCAGAACAAAAGCCAGAGATCCCACAGCTGTGTATGGGTCTGGATATAGTTCTGTCTCTTGCTACTGGCCTGTATCATGTCCTCAGGGGCAGCTAGCCCCATCCAGCTTTATACCCGCACAACCCCAGCCTGACTGCTGACAACACACTAGCACTGACATGAGCCAGTGATGAGAAACGGCAGCCACAGGAGTTCAAGATGATAGCTAGGACTTCCTGCATCTGCCAATGCACTCAAAGTTGGTCGTTTACTTTGGCTCACGTTGCTACATGTATGTGTGCAACTCACCCCTACCACTAAGCAGATACCTGCAGCTGCCTCTCACAGCAGAGTGTGTGAACACCACTATCTCCAACCACCACTGTTGCCTGCTCTGGTCCTTAGCTTCTGGACCTGCAGGTGCCACTGAGGACAACAGCCACTGCAGCCACAGTGGGTTCCCTTCAGTGCTCACCAAGGACCATGCAGTTGTCAATGCACTGGTACCCAGTGGCCTGAGCCAGTGACTCACTACACCCTCTGGACTCAGAACTACCACATGTTTGGCACCTTTTACCACTGAACCCAGGGTCACAGAACATTCCAACATGCAGATGAAAATCTTTCTTTTATAGGTAAATTCTATCCAACATTTAAAGAAAGTTAATGCCAATTGTTTTTTGTTTTTTAAAAATCGAAAAGGAAAGAATGCTACCAACATAACTTTACATGGCCAGCACTCCCCCAATACTAAAGCCATATAAGGATGCTACAAGAAAAGAAAACTACTGGATGGTGTCCATAATGAATATGGATGCAAAAATTCTCAACGAAATACTGAACTCGTCAGTACTTTAAAAAGATCATGCACCATGATCACATAGGACGAATCCCTAGGATGGAAGGGTAGTTCATGATATGCAAATCAATAAATGTGGTACATATTAATAGAATGAAAGACAAAAATGATATAATCATCTTAATAGATACAAAAATGCATTTCATAAAAATATACATATTTTCATGATAAAAACTAAAAAGATTGCATTTGGAAGGAACACATTTCGACATAATAAAAGTCTTATATGACATGGCTAAAAATAACATCGTATTCAACAGTGAAATTTTTAAAGATTTCCCCTCTACAATAAGGAACAAGAAAAGGCACTCATACTCGTATTCCTATTCAATATGATACTGTAAGCCCTAGCCAGAACAATCAGGCAATAAAAATAAATAACAAAATACATTCAAATTGGAAAGGAAGAATGGACATTGTCTCTGTTTGCTGATGACCTAATCTCGTATATAGAAAATTCTAAAGAATGCACCCAAAAAAATGTTAGACTTAACAAATGAATTCAGTAAAATTTCAGGATAAAAAATTAACTACAAAATCAGTAGTATTTCTATACGTTAATAGTGACTGAACTATCTGAAAAAGATACAAAGAAAATAACCTAACTAATAATAGTATCAAATAGAATAGACTTCTTAGGAATAGTTTTAACCAAGAAAGTGAAGATCTATATGTTAAAAACTATAAAACATTGATGAAAGAAATTGAAGAAGAAAAATAAATGTAGAGATGTCTTTTGTTCATGGTTTGATGGAGATGATATTCTTAAAATGCTCATACCACCTAAAGCAATGTGTGGGTCCAGTGCAATCCCTACAAAATGCAAATGGCATTTTTTTCAAAGAAATTAAAAAATATCCTAAAATTCAGATGAAATCACAAAAGACCCTGAAAAAGTAATGCAATCTTGAGAAAGAAAAAGGCTGTAGGCATCACATTTCCCAATTTCAACCTATATTGTAAAAATATAGTAATAAAAATAATAGCAAACTATCATAAAAAACAGACACATAGATCCATGGAGGAGAACTGAGAGGGCCCAGAGACAAACTCACACATATACAGTCAACTAACATTTGACAAAGGAGCCAAGAACACTTTGGGGAAAGGATAGTCTCTTTAATAAGTAATGTTGGAAAAACTGTATATTCACATTCAAAAGAATAAAATTGAAACCCTATCTATCTTACATGAGATATCTCACAAGAAATAACTCAAAATGGATTGAGGTATTAAATGTTTTGGCCTGAAACTGTAAAACTCCTAGAAGAAAACAAGGGAAAAAGTTCCTTTACATGAGTCTTGGCAATGATATTTTGGATATGCATGGAGTCTATATCAAACTAAAGAGCTTCTGCAAGACAAAAAACACACAGAATGAAAAGGTAATCCATGGAGTGGGAGAAAATATTTGCCAACAATATATCTGATAAGGGTTTAATATCCAAAATATGTAAGGAATTCATACAACTCAATAGCTAAAGCACAGACAATTCAGTTAAAAATAGGCAGAGGAAGTGAATAGATATTTTTCCAAAGAAGACATACACATGGCCAAGAAGTACAGGAAAAGATACTTAACATCACCAATTGTCAAGAAAATGCACTTTAAATCAACAATTATACATCATCTCAGGCCTTTTAGAATGGCTATTGTTAAAAAGGTAATAAATCAATAAAAACAAGAGTATGAAGAAAGCAGGACCCTTGTCTATTATTGCTGAGAATGTAAATTGATATGGCCACTATGGAAAACAGTATAGAGGCTTCTCAAAAAATTAAAAATAGAACTATCATATAATACAACAATCCTACTTCTCAATTGTTTCTTCGAAAAGTGAAATCACTATATCAAAGAGATATCTGCAATCCCATATTCATTGCAGAAATCGTCACAATAGTCAAGACATGGAAACAAGTGTTCATTAATGGATGAATGGATGAAGAAAATGTGGTGCATATTTATATAAATGGAATATTATTTGGCCAC
Source organism: Mormoops blainvillei (assembly GCA_004026545.1). Classification (NCBI taxonomy): domain Eukaryota; kingdom Metazoa; phylum Chordata; class Mammalia; order Chiroptera; family Mormoopidae; genus Mormoops; species Mormoops blainvillei. The sequence goes on from PVJD01005022.1 coordinate 103,379, forward strand.
AAAGTGAAAGAAAACCTACCATTTGTGGCAATAGGAATGGACCTTGAGGGCATTATGTTAAGGTGAATAAGTCAAAGAAAGGCAAATACCATATGATCAATAGTCACAAACTTTCAGTTATGAGTAAGTTCCAGAGATCTAATGTACAGCATGATAACTATAGTTTATAACACCGTACTGTGTATTGAAAGATGTTATGAAAAAGAGAGCTTTAGTGTTCTTAACAACAACAACATGGTAGTTATGTAAAGTGAAGGTTGAGTTAACAAAATTTATGGTGGTAGACATGTCACAGTACATACATTTATCAAATTATCACATTGTACACCTTAAGATTACACAATTTATGGGTCAATTATAACATAATAAAGTTAAAAAAACTGATCATGGGTGAAGAGGATTAAAATATATTTTTATTGAGGATATAAAATGAATAAAATTTCTGTCTTCAAATATTATAAGCTTGATTGAGAATAAATTTAAATTGAAATATTTAGGAATATGTTGAGACATTAAATTGAGCATTTAAGGCAATATTTGTATAGTTTTAAGCAGTTTAAAGGTTACAAAGATGGTTTGAAGAATTAAAAATAATCCATGAGACAAAATTAAAATAAATGGAAATTTTATAAAAGCAACTTTTCAAATGGCATTGGAAATTTGTTTTAATTGTATTAAAACGAAGATTAGAGTAGACCGATAAGCAGAAAATCAAAATAGTTTCATTCAAAATGAACATTATTTGCCTTATTTTTTGTGCCTATATCAAAATTAGAGTAAGATGATTGCCGTGATATGCTCTATAATTATATGTATATGTGTGTACAGAAGATCATTTTTTTTACTTCTATGTTTTAATATTATGGATTACATCCTGGCATTATCTATATATAACCATTTTAGAATATATATTTTTCATCCAATGGAAAAATATATTTTGAAATTCAGGGTATATTATGTTACAAAAATAAACAACTACGTCATGAGTGAGGAAAACAAAAAGCTTTTATTTTATCCTGCAAAAGTATATTGTATTATCATAATAGCTAGAAACCAGAGTATCAAAATGAGGGCATAAAAATAATTTTTTGGCTGCAAACTTTTCTAGACTCAGTGAGAAAGCCAAATTGATGTCTGTTTATAATAGCAATAATCTCTGTAAAATCAGTCACTAGCACAACTACTTTGTTGGAGTGTCTAACCACCCTTGGCTTTGCCTCAAGCTGTTAGCAAATTGGTTATTAACTGCTGGTTACTCCATTGTATTCTCATGCCCCCTTTGTCAAATATTAATTGACCATAGAGACTTGGATTTATTTCTGGGTTCTTTAGTCTGTTCCATTGGTCTATGGGTCTGTTCTAGTGCCAATACCAGTTTTGATTACAGTGACCTTGTAGTTTATAGTTTGACATCTGGTATAGTGATCTCTCCTACATAGGTTCTTCTTTCTCAAGATTGTTGAGGCTTTCAAGGACTTTTTAGGCTCCATATACATTTTTGAAATGTTTGTTCTACATCTGTGAAATATTCCATTGGTATTTTAATACGGATTGTATTGAATCTATAGATTGCTTTGGGTAATATGGATATTTTAATGATGTTAATTCTTCCAATCCATGAACATGGTATATACTTCTATTATTTATGTCTTCCTTATTTTCTTTCATCAGTTTTCTATAGTTTTCTGAGTACAGATATTTTACTTCCTTGGTTAAATTTATTCTTAGGTACTTTATTTTCCTTGTTGCTATAGTAAATGGGATTTTTTTCTTAGTTTCTCTTTCTGGTATTTCATTGTTTGTATACAAGAATGCCATTGATTTCTGCATACTGACTTTGTATCCTGCTATTTTGCCAAATACACTTATTAGGTCCAGTAGATTTTTGGTGGAGATTATAGGGTTTTCTATGTACATTATCATGTCATCTGTGAATAATGACAGTTTTACTTCCTCTTTCCCAACTTGGATGCCTTTTATTTCTTTATTTTGTCTGATCACTGTGGCTAGAACTTCTAGTACTATGCTAAATAAGAGTGGTGAAAGCAGACACTCTACTCTTATCCCTGATCTTAAGGGGAAAGCTTTTAGTTTTGCCCATTGAGTACAAAGTTAGCTGTAGGTTTCTCATATATTGCTTTTATTATGTTGAGGTATGCTCCCTCTATTCACACTTTGCTGAATGTTTTTATCATAAATGGGTGCTAGATTTTATCAGATGCTTTTTCAGAATCTATTGATATGATCATGTGTTTTTTGTCCTTCATTTTGTTCTTGTGCTGTATTTCATTTATTGATTTGCCAATATTGTACCATCCTTGCATCCCTGGAATGAATCCCACTTGATCATGGTGTATGACCTTTTTAATGTATTTCTGAATCTGGATTGCCAGTATTTTGTTGAGGATTTTAGTATCTATGTTCATCAGAGATATTGGTCTGTAGTTTTCTTTCTCTGTTGTGGTTTTTTCCTCGTATTGGAATTAGGATCATACTGGCCTTTTAAGAAGAGTTTGGGAGTTTCCCTTCTTATTGAATTTTGTGGTATGGCTTGAGAAGGGTAAGAATTAATTCTTTAAATGTTTGGTAAAGTTCACCTGTGAAGCCACCCGATCCAGGGCTTTTGTGTACCTGGAGTTTTCTTATTTCTGCTCCAATTTTATTAGTTGTTATTGGTCTGTTCAGGTTTTCTACTTCTTGATTCAGTTTTGGCAGATTGAATATTTCTAGAAATTTGCCCATTTCACCCAGGTTGTACCATCTTGGCATACAGTTGTTCATAGTTCTGGTAATTTCTTACAATCCTTTGTATTTCTGTGGTATCAGTTGCAAGCTCTCCTCTTTCATTGCTGATTTTATTTATTTGGGTTTTCTCTCTTTTTTTATTGGTGAGTCTCATTAAAGGTTTGTCAATTTTGTTTATCATTTTAAAGAACCAGTTCCTGGATGTATTGATCCTTTGAATTATTCTTTTAGTCTCTATGTCATTTAATTATGCTCTTAATTTTGATTATTTTTTCCCTTCTACTTACTCTTGGCAAGACAGCTTCTTCTAGCTGAGAGAGCTGGACTGGTACTTGCAAAAAAATGAAACTAGACCACCCACTTATACCATACACCAGAATAAACTCAATATGGATAAAAGACTTAAATATAAGTCATGACACCATAAAAGTCCTAGAGGAAAACATAGGCAGGAAAATTTCAGGTATCCCACATAACAATATTCTTGCCAATATATCTCCAGGGCAAAGAAATAAGGGAAAAATTAATAGATTGGACTACATCAAACTAAAAAGCTGCACAGCTAAAGAAACCATCGTCAAAATGAAAATGGAAATGACTGTATGGGAGAACATGTTTGCCAATGATACATCAGACAAGGGTTTAATCTCCAAAATATATAAAGAACTCATACAACTCAACACCAGGAAGACAAAAAAAAATCCAATTAAAAAGTGGGCAAAAAATCTGGAAAGAGAACATACAGATGGTCAATAGACATATGAAAAAATGCTCAGCATTACTTGCCATCAGAGAGATGCAAATTAAAACCCAATGAGATATCACCTCACACCTGTCAGAATACTCATCAGTACTAAATTAACAAATGACAAGTGCTGGCGATGTTGTGGAGAAAAGGGAACCCTAATGCACCGTTGGTGGGAATGCAGACTGGTCCAGTCACCATGGAAAACAGTATGGAATTTCCACAAAAAAACTAAACATGGAAATCTCTTTTGAGCCAGTAATTTCACTTCTGGGAATATACCTTAAGAATCCCAAGTCACCAATTCAAAAAAACTTATGCACCCCTATATTCATAGTGGCACTATTTAGTAAATTAGTGGATCAAAAAACTCTGATACATTTACACAACGAAATACTACATAGCAGAAAAAAAGAAGGAGCTCCTATCTTTTGTGACAGCACGGATGGAACTGAAGAACACTATGCTAAGAGAAATAAGCCAATTAGTGAAAGACAAATACCATATAATCTCACTTATAAGAGGAATCTAATAAACAAAACAAATGAATGAACAAAATAGAACCACAGTCATGGATACATGGAACAGACTGACAACAGTGACCGAGGGGGAGGGGGATAATTGTAGAAAGAAGGGGAAGGGACTATTCAAAGAACACATATGAATGATCCACAGACATGGATGGCAGTGAGGGAATTGACTGTGGGAGTGGGGAGTGGGATGGTCAGAGGATGGTAAGGGGGGAAAATTAGGACAACTGTAATAAAACAATAACAAATGGTTTAATAAAAAAAACCCACTTGTCACAATTGATTTCTTAGGACCCTATTTAACAGAAATTTAACTTTAATTCAACACCCACAAAGGCTACTTTTGATTCAGTAAACAAGTATGTCTCTTTTCTTAAGGTTAGACTTGTTACACTACTGTTCTTCTGTTGGTGAATATTGTTCTGTAGAAGTGACGGGTTGTTTTGAAAGAAACAGGAATGTCTCAGCACTTGATTGTCCTGAAGAGTAACCTGTATTGTAGACAGGGAGCCACTGACAGGATAGAATATGATAAGACAGAATGTTTTCACATAAGCAAAGTTGTCAAACAAGCATACTATCTATATCTATTTGTTTAATCTCTATGCAGAATATGTCTTACAAAGAACAGGGCTAGACTCAGAGAAAGGAAGAGTGAAATTGGAATAACAAATATCAATAACTTCGGATAATGCAGATGACACCATATTACTGGCAAGAAGTGGCAATGATATGAGATAACTTCTCATGGGAAAAAAAAAGTGCCAAAGCATGACTGCATTTGAACATCAAGAAGACAAAAATCATGACTACAGAAAAAAATACACAACTTTAACATATGCAATGAAGACATTGAAATTGCAAAGATTTTGTTTATCTTGGTTCAGTCACCAATTCAAATGGAGACTGGAGCCAAGAAATCAAAAGAAAAAGATGGCTGAAACTTGGAAGAGCAGCAATGAAAGAATTAGGAAAGATCACCAAGTGTGAAGATGTATTATTAGAGACAAAGGCTAAGATCATTCGCACCCTCATAGTCCCAATTATTATATACAGATCCGAAAGTTGAACAGTGAAGAAGGCTGATAGGAAAAACATTGATTCATTTGAAATATGGTGCTGGAGGAAAGCTCTACTGAGACCCTGCATATAAATAGTATTTAAACCATTGGACTGTGCAAATCATTAGACTCTGTGTCTGCAAATGTCTTTACTTCAACTTCATGCAGTTTAGAATTCTAGTCAGGTACCATTGTGTTCTGGCATCCATTCTGTGTTTGTGTTGAATCATCAATTGTCAACCTGACTTTTAGTCTTTTAACAGTAACCTGTATTTTTCTGAAGCTGCTGCTAAGATTTGCTTTTGTTTTAATTTATCAGAATGTTTACTATAATGTGTCTACATGTGAATTACTTTCTTATTTATCTTACTTGAAGCATGCAAAGCTAAAATCTGTGGGTTATCTTTAATCAACACATTCTTAATATAATCTCTGCAAACAGTGTTTCTTGTCTCTTTTGATCTTCAATTACATAAAAAACTATCTCTCTGTGTTCAGTATATTTTATATCTTTGTATTTCTCAACTTTCTGTTATTTTGTAATTCATTCTAAGTATTTTCTTATGATCTGTATTCATATTTAGTTCTCTACATTCAATTTATGTAAGTTCTTTTTGTCCTACTGATCTTTCTATGTATTGTCTTATTTCCATATGTGCCTAGCTATGTTTGTGTCCAGATGTTATAGTTGAAAAATTGCTTTAGTAATATTTGAAGACAAGAATATCTTCATCCTCCAGGAAAATTTGCTTCTTTCATCTAAGGAAACAGCATAATCACTCTACTATCATCTTGGACCAATATCAGGAATTAATATGATTTAAAAATTTACTACAGTTTCTGTATCATCTTGAGTTATTCTTTTTCATAGCCTCTACTTCTTGTGTCTCAGCCTATTGTGAAAGAGTTCACTGTGTCATGCTCTTTTAATGGCAAGTCTTAAATGAAATCCTTCTTCCCGTTTCCTTAGGATCCTACCAAAATCTCTACTCCACCTCCTGACTTTCATCCACCATCTCCAGAATTACCAGATGTACGTATTTTAAGGAGAAAAGCAACCTATAATTCCAAGTTCACTCCCAGTTTTGCTCCCTTCCAGCACCTCTCTCTGATAATTCTTTCATAGTTTCTTAACTCCCCAGTGCCTTGAATAAGATTGCTGTTCTTGTTGAGCAGTGGTCCTCTGAATGACGGTTATTCCAAATTACTCATTCGTTTAGATGTCAAAGAGGGAGCTGTCTCTGTGAGCTTTCAATGAGATCTCTGTTCATGTAATGATTTTATCAGAAAATCAATCTACGTTGTGTATAAAGTGAAACATGTCAATGAATTTTCCTAAATATGCAGGTTAGCAGTATATATAATATAAGTGAATAAATGAATATGTGTATATATTCATTTTTTGTTTGATACTATCCTGCCAGTTTGATTTGGAATTAACAAAATTTATTGCTTGTCCCCAGATCTTCAGGACTATGATTTTACTTCATGCTCCCTGATAGTGCAGCACACATGACACTTTAACAATTATCACAAATTAATGCAGTGTCTTGGGGGAAAATCATTAGTTGCAACTTAATAGAATAAAAATTGTGAAAATGGTATAAAAAGTTGCAGCTAGTGATGTCTAGGTAAATGTTAGAAAATATGTGTAACTAGAATAAGAAAGAAAGTAATATATGACTTATTCTTCAAATTATCATCCATATTATTATTTTGCTGGTAATGGCAACCTGGAATGTTATTCTTTGCCTTTTACATACATCTAAATGTATAAAAAATTATACTCTTGATTTCAGCCTAACATGTGTGTCTCTAAGTAATGTTTTACTCACTATTTTTAGTTTACACAAATATCTTACCCTTCAGATAAACTCAGTCCCTAAATTGCAGAAGCCATGTATTTTAAACTGTGATGCTGTGATCAGAGAAATATGCATCACTAATAATAGAAACATACTACTGGCATGTAGAATGTGATAGGGCCATAATATCCTATCTTCTCTGTCCTTTGAGTTAAGATATATTATGTGATCCTAATTTAAAGGCAACATACAAATGTATGTTTTTTAATTCAACATGTCTCTTTAATTTTTTAATTTTTATATTACTATTATTCCTATTCTTTTGTATAGTACAGCTGCATAACTTCCTTTCCTTTTTTGCCTGAGGCAAAGTGCTAGTATTTGATTTATCTTCTGTACTTGTCTTTCTTTTAACTATATGAAGTTTTTCTCAAACAAGTGCAATGCTGAGTGTGACCCCACAGGGAAACAGTTTTCTTTTTAAGGAATGTGTACAAAGTACTTAATAAGTCATGTCATTTTATGATTTACTGTATATTATATTTTCAGTAACTGCAGTTAACTTTCTTGGTCTCTAGATGCCAACATTTTAATAAAAACAAGACATTTTCAACAAAATGTCAGAAACAAAGTGATCAAAGTGCTGTGGGAGCAGTTTGGCAACAGTTTGAGCTTTGAATTTCCTATTCACTTTCCAAAACATTCACTTAAAAAGCATTTATTGAAGCTGAACTGCCTTTATCAGCCTGATCAGAGTTCCATAAAGAGCATGCATGATTCAACTGCCTTCCCAAGCTTTAAAAAATATAACTTTGATATATGCCTCACAAGTGCAGTACAATAGTTTTCATGCTCACGTTTGTTAAGATTTAGTGCAGCCATTAAAGAACAGAAGGGCTCTTTGGTGGCAATCCGCAGACATACCAAATATCCCAAAGCAAAACCTTCTACAAATCAGAGATTAAGGTACTGACAAAAATTTCCACTTGATTGCAGTTTTCCCCTTTAAACCTTATATCAGGAGTGACTATCTTTTCGATCAAATCTCTCAGGGAGGTGAACAGATAGGTTTTTCCTCTTGGAGGAAAATATCAACTGAAAGATAAAAAGTGACATTTTATGTGCCTGTCCAGGAGTCAGTCGATTGATTTTAAAAAACGGTATGTGAGCCTGACCTATACATGAAGTTTGTGGCATGTCTCTTGTCAAGTATTGATCTCTTACAACTTTACTGTTTGCCTACTGCAATGTAGCTAATAATCTCTTTTTATTTAGTGTGTGGCTTTGAATTCTTATCATGGCTTTACTGATTTCTCTGGGACCTATTAGATCTTGCTTTTGCTGTGCAAATGGTTATGGAAATTAAGCTTGCTGAAGCACTTTTCCTGGGCAAACACGCTTTGTTTTCCATCAGTTCATGTGTCAAGTGGTTTGCATGCAGATAGGGTACATTTAGAGGCAGTGGGTGCCATCAATCTTCATGACTTTGCTATACACACTATTTCACCTCTACCTGTTTTAGTGTAGATTGTAAAGGATGGCTGAGCAATCAAGCTATTCCCCTTGACTGACATCAGGTATTTCTATTTAACTTACCTTAGCAATTTGGGATCAACACTGGGTGTATAGGACAACTGGACTCCGGCAATGTGGTCAAATGTCTTCCACATTTTGACATATTTGCCAACTCTGTTAACTTTCAAAATTCTATTTTTGAAATTAATCCAAAAATCAGAAGCAAAACTAAATTTTGTTTGTAATTTGTATTCTTTACTGATATTATTGTCTAAAATTTTGTGAATGGTTAGTACAATAACTGTTCTATTTCTTGCATGATTTCAGTGAGTTATCTCTCATGTGAAAAAGAAAACAAGAAGTTACAAAGAGTGACTCATATTTATGAGGAATATTATGCTTAACTTGTTTGTATTTTAACATGATTTACAATAAATAAAATTAACAATATTTTCAAGGAAGTAGTTGATATATTGAGGAAATTATATATGTAAACAGTAAATATACTCAATATACATAATATTCTTTTGTGTGTATATGTTTACATGCATGTGTGTTATTATGTATATAAATATACATAGAGAACTGCTAGCCTATCATTTCAAGATTAGTGACTTGATCAATAGTGTTTAGAATTATATATTACTGTTTAGTGTATCTATTTATTACTCCTAATAACAGCTCAAAAAAACTCAAGAGCAATCTTAAATTATATTAGCTATATATTAGCCTCAGATTTGGTTTTTTTATTAAAATGATTTTGGTATCAAAATGCATCTTAAAGCAACTCCTATGGATAGAATAGTAAGAAAGAAGTGTATTTACATTTTAGTTCAGAAGTCACATCTAATAATCATTTGCTTTTGCTAAAATAAGGACTACATTATATATTATGCACATAGATAGGAATAATGAAGGAAGAATATAAAATTATAATAGATGTACATATATTTATTCTAATGAATACTAAAAAAGAAAGATTCAAACTCTTCCTAAATTAGTGCGGAATTCTTTATTACTCCGTATGTTCTAGGCTTTGGTTTATAAGTAAATATATATTGAATATTTCACAAAAACCTGTCAGTCTTAATTTTGGACTGGTGACAAAGTTAGAATTGTGAATAACTGTGTGTGTGTGTGTGTTTGTGTGTTTGTAGACTCATTAATGCAAATACAGAATTCATGATGCTCACTTACTGAAAATAAGTTACTAATTAAAACTTTTTGATAATATACTTTAAATAATATATTTCATTTGCATAAATTAATGCCTGAATTGAAAATGTTAGTTCTTCGCATTAAGAATTTAAACACTTTTGGAATATATGTAACTATTTCTTGTTATAGTATGTAATATTATGACTTAGCCTTACTTTTCTGAATAGTTTGATTCTTTTTTCATTAATTTCTTTATTTTTACTTTTTATCTTTATTGTATTTGTTTCTATTATCATTTAGTTCCCTTATACTCCTTGCCCCCCAACAATCACTATGCTGTTGTCCATGTCCATGAGTCCTTTTTCCTTTTTGCTCATTCCCTACACCCCCAACCTACCACCACACTAGCTGTCACCTGTTCTCTGTCTATGAGTCTTTCTTTCTTTTGCTTGTTAGTTCAGTTTGTTCCTTAGATTCCACATATGAGTGAAATCAAATAGTACTTGGCTTTCTCCGCATGGTTTATTGCAGTTAGCGTAATATTCTCCAGGACCATCCATGCTGTTGCAAAGGGTAAACTTTTCTTTTCTTTTCTTTTCTTTTCTTTTCTTTTCTTTTCTTTTCTTTTCTTTTTTTTCTTTTCTTTTCTTTTCTTTTCTTTTCTTTTTTTTTATAGCTGAGTAGTATTCCATTGTGTAAATGTCCTATAGTTGCTTTATCCACTCACTTACTGATAGACACTTGGGCTGCTTCCACATCTTGGCAATTGTAAATAAAATTGCAATGAACATGGGGTCCTCATGTTCCTTTGAATTCACGTTTTGGTTTCTTGAGGATATATTCCCAAAAGTGAGATAGTTGGATTGAAAGGCAGATCCATTTTTAATTTTTTGAGGTATGTCCACATTGCTTTCCATTGTGGCTGCACCAATCTGCATTCCCACCAACAGTGCAAAAGGATTCCCCTTTCTCCACATCCTTGCCAGCCCTTGTTATTTGTGGATTTATTGATAATAGCCATTCTGACAGGTGTGAGATTGTATCTTATTGGAGTTTTAATTTGCAGTTCTCTGATGTTTAGTGATATTGAACATCTTTTCATATGTCTATTAGCCATCTGTATGTCCTCTTTGGAGAAGTGTCTATTCAAGTCATTTTTCCTTTTTTTAATTGTGTTGTTTGTTGTTTCGGTGATGATTTTTGTAAGTTATTTATAAATTTTGGATATTAACCCTTTGTAACATATATTGGCAAATACATTTTCCCATTCTGTGTTTTTGTTGTTGTTGTTGTTGTTGACAATTTCCTTTGCTGTGCAAAAACATTTTAGTTTGATGTAGTACATGTAATTATTTTTTCTATTGTTTCCCTCACTGGGGAGATACATTTGACAAAATATTGCTGTGCACAGTATCTGAGATTTTGCTGCCTATGTTTTCATCTAGGATATTTATGATTTTGGGTCTAACATTTAAGCTTTTGATCCGTTTTGAATTTATTATTGTTTACAGTGTAAGAAGGTCATCTAGTTTCATTTTTCTGCACATATTTGTCCAATTTTCCCAACACTATTTATTGAATAAATTATTTTTAGCCCATTGTATGTGCTTGCTTGCTTTGTCAAATATTAATTGACTATAAAGGTTTGGGTTTATTTCTGGGCTTTCAGTTCTGTTCCAATGATCTATATGTCTGTTTTTATGCCAGTGCCATGCTGTTTTAATTACTCTGGCCTTGTAGTATAGTTTGATATTAAGTAGTGTGATTTCTCCAACTTTGTTTTTCATCCTAAGGGTTGCCTTTGCTATATGGGGACTTTTGTGGCTCCATATGAATTTTTAAAATAATTGTTCTAGTTCTGTCATTCTTAATATATTCATATTAATAAATATTTACTATGAGTAGTTAAATATTTAAATGTATATTTTCTCAATTTTATTTAAGCTTTGCAACTTTCTTACTTAACAATTGTATGTCTAAATTATATGTTTGCTCTCAATCCTTTCCTCTGACGATTGCTTTTCCCCCTCACCTCAGACTGAGTCTAACCATGTGGTATGACCAGGAAACTGTCATATCCTAATACAACCTCTGCATGGTTGATTAGTCAAGACATGGGCAGTAGGTATAAAATGAATAATCAGTTATTCTCTGGAACTTTGCCATGAGCTTGGTCATAGAATAAACTCATTTTTTTGTGAGAATTGACTTTAACTACATTAAAAGTATTTATGGCATCTGGCATATTGTAAGTGCTCAATAAATTCCAGTGGGTGGTGATGGTGGCGGTGGTAGTAGTAGGGGTAGTAGTAGCAGCAGTAGAAGCAGATTTAGAGACCAGGGGAGTCAAAATTTTGGTTTTGACCTTCAAATGCCAGCCTTCTATGCAACATGGAAAAACTTCCTCATATCCTGCAGTGGGAAAGCAGAAAAAGACTGAGGACCAAGCATTGGATATAATTGTCAAAATAATTGCGCTCCAAAGGAAGTTAAATTTTAAAAAAAGAAAAAATGTTGGTGTGCCATGTAAAGGTCAGGGCCCTAGTTGGGACATAATGGAAACTTGACAGACATGATAGGAATACCTGGTTTGATTGTCTAGAAAATCTTGTACATCAATGTTTCTCCCAACCTACTGGTGCTTCAGAAATGGGCCACTCATTCACACTATGAACTAGCACACATGTCTTAGCTGAGACATTACAGAGTTTTCTTTGCTGCAGGATGGTATAGCCCCAGACAGGATCTGTGCCCACTTCCCATTAGGACTGTAACTAGAGTTAAGTTACAATACTCCCTGCTGAAGACATGCTGGGCCTTATGAGAAAAGGGGAAAAGGGATTAAAATCCAAAGGCTCTGCAAGATCGACCTAGTATGTATCACCAGAAAACAAGAGAACATGCAAGGGGTTGCATTTAGAACTTCCTTTATCCAGGAAGAATTTATTGACTTGAGAACACTAGCCTGGAATACAGGATTTAACACCTTTGAAAGGACCTCAGAACATAGTACAGACTTGCTACTAGGATAACTTACAGAAAGATGGAAAATGCAGTGGCCTAGTCTAAGTGACACTGAAATGTCGGAATGGCCATTACATACAGTGAAAGGAGGATTAAAATACCCAGAGTGTGGTCTTACTGGTGTGTCTACTTTATGTATGGGGCTAAAACTTAAGATGATTATATTACAATAGAAGATCCAGATGATAAACCATTTATCATGCCTATCAGAAATATGCTAGTGAGAGGGGCACCAGCATTACCAAAATTTTGATGGTATCACTCCATGTAGTTACTATTGACTATATGAAAGGTTGTTACAGAGGTAGGATTACTGATAAAAATTAGGATGATAGGACTCTGAAACAATGGTCTGCTAGACTTGCAATTACTGTGAGGTGTGGCAAGGTAAAAAGCACAACTGAGAGAGTCTAACTTGAAAATAGTATAAGAAATAGCCTCTGTAGTTATAGAATACAGCACCCCTTGAAAAAAATGTGGGCACTTCTAAGGATCTCACTCATTTTTTAACATTCCATGAAAGAAAAATTAGTTGATGGAGGCTCAAAAGTGTCACCCTAATAAAAGTCAGCATCTCTTTCATAGTTTTTGGGACCGAGTCTGACTGTGGATGAAGAGTCTTTGACTTGAGTGTTTGAATCTCAGGAGAAAGAACCCGCAACACCATTTAAGTGTATAATGCAAAAACCTATGTATCAAATTAGGGAAATGTTCAAATCTTTTGGTAACTCTTGAACTCAGGACCAAATTCCTTGAATAACTAAAATTATGGAGAATCATAATGCCACCCTTAGGAACCTGGGTGCATATGGAACACATGTGATGAATGGCACCGTGTCCAAGTTGAACTCCCGCTGTCTCCATTTTCTGTGATCTACTTATTGGTCATTTTTCTGGTCCACAAATTGTAATTAGAGTAGACAGAATTGGTAGTAGGCCAATTCTGGAGTAAGAGCTGTCATCATGGCAAAGGGAACTTGGAAGAAACCTCTATAATTTCCCTCAACCCAACCAAAAGAGTAAATTTAAAAACAAAACAAACAAAAGAACTACCTTTTTCTGAGGAGATTATAGATTATATTACTATTTATAGGATATAAAGAATGCAAAGATTATGTTTTTGGTCATCATCGCATTCTCCAGGCAGATTTTGAAGAATGACGGTAGATTACCCAAAACACAACCAGCAGTATCCCTGATTGCGGCCACCATGCCAGGTAGGGTGCCTTTGCTAAAGAAGATTAACACAGCCATGATTACACAGCATGTGGCCATTCATTGTTTGAATGTATTTTCTTTAATTTTTCTTATCATAAAAGAGGATCATAAACAGTTCATGCTCGAATGAAATGAACAACACTATATATTGCACATTAACACCAAGGATATGCAAATTCTTTCACCCTGTGTATTAATCGCATCCAGAAAGATCTGCACTGTGTGGCCATCTCTCAGAATATTACACTGACCCTTTCTGTTGCGTACAACCTGCTAATCGGACCAGATGAGAAAAAATGGACTTCCACATTGGAGACCTATGACACAAGACTCAGAGGGTAGGAGATAAGCCCTATGTGGATTTGCTTACCAAATCAGTAAAAAAAGTAACAGGCCAGTGGTCAGGAGTAGGCTGAGACATCCCTCTAAAGGAAAAAGGAGCAAATTTGAACCTCTCACCATGAAGAGGGAACACGACTCCTGGTAAGTCTCTTCAGGTCCTGGAGGCAACATGTTCCACACCTGGGAATGATGTCCTATGTCATACATAGGGTGACAGGAAAAGTCTCTAGTTCTGGGTAGAGTCCAGAATAGGAAAGGACTCCACCTCAAGCACAGGCAAGAGGGAAAACAGCTCCCATGCTTGAACCCTACATTCCAGCAGATGCAGGCATACGAGGTATAAGTGATAGGAAACGATTCTGTTACTGGGCAACTCTGATGGAAAAACCAAGCCAGTGAGAACTGCTTGGTGGAAAACCTTCAATCAGCTCTGTGATGGGGCAGAGATACAATACTGCCCCAAGGACACACTCTTCTTAGGGCACCCCTCATCAGATAATGAATTAATGCAGGTCTGTAACCCAGACATCTCTGAGGGAGTTGGTCAAGGTTCACGCTACAAGTGCATTGCTGCACAACTTCTCCATCTCAGAGTTGGCTTCATGGGGAATTCCACTGACAATACTTTTGTGCACAGCACTTTAATTTAATGTAGTGATTATTTTAATTGATATTAAACCAAATTTATTGAAAATCCAAGATTAATTTATAATAAACCCAATCTTATTGAGAATAAACCCATTTTTTGATATAGATGGATTTTTGTTGCTGATATTTTAAGATAGTTGCAAAATTATTAAATTGGCTTATTAATTATCCTACTGCTATTGTTCTTCTTAGATTTAAAAATCTTTTTTTTTTAAACTCATAAAGTGAGTTGGGAAAGTTATTTCTCTTTCTATGCTTGTGAAGAATGTGCTATTTGTTATAATTATATAATTTATATTATTATTAATGAAATTATTTATATTATTGTTGGTCTTTGATATTGGTCTTTAAATGTTTAGTATAATTCACTGAAAAGCCATCCTGATTTGGGGTCTATGTATTATTTCTGCTATTTTTTCTGTTCTTCATTTGGCAAAAAAATTATTTTTTTCTAGAAATGTGCTCATTGTATTTAACAGATCAAATGTACTTGCATAAAGTTTTCTTTTATAATTCTTATATTTCAGTGCATATAGTATATGTAATTCTTTCTTTTTTATAGCAGACGTTGGTCAGCTGTGCTTTTGAAAAAATAATCTCTTCATATCGGTTAATTTTATTAGTTTTGTCAAAGAACAAATTGTGTTTTTGATCAGATATATTGTATATGGTTTCTTATTTATTTTTCACTGTCCTTTATTATCCCCTTTTACATTTTATGACCACATTTTAATAGTTTTTTTTTTAAAGTAACCCATTGAGATTGATGCACTATTTAGTAATTCCCATTCTTTCTTCAGTAGTATTAGACTTAAAACTGTATAAATGTCCCTCTAAGTTTTTTGTATGTTCTTAATAGGTCCATTATTATTCTAGTATTTTGTTTTGGTCTATTTCAAAATAGCATTAATATTCTTATGTTTTATTATTTGCTCTTTACTTACTTAGAGTTATCGTTTTAAAAACACAAGGGATTTTTAAATTATTGCCATGATTTCAGATCAATTGCCTTGTGATATGAGGAAGCAAGGCAATTAAATATAAAATCTTTTGTATATTAAATATTCATTTCTTTGAATTTTACTTATTCATGAAAAATTAATGTCACTTATCTCTAATTATCTCTTAAGTGGCATAATTAGTCTATTTATGTTTAATGTAATTGTTGATATATTTGTATATCTAAACTTATTGTGGGCTTTTAACTTTCTACACATTTTGTATTTTTTTTCTATCTTTCTTCCTATCTTCTATTGAGGGACTTTTGTTATGCTTATTTCAGTTTTTGTCCAATATTTTGTAAGATTTTTTTACTGTTTAGCATTTCTAGCTTTCTTTTTATTTTTCTATTAATTTGTTGGTTTCATTAGACTCTTTATCATGTACATTTAATTTATAGCAATAAAAATATTATCCCCTTACTGGACAACGCAAAAGTAGAAAACACTTAAATTCACTCAGCACTCACTTAGTTTTATGAAAAAATTTCTCTTTATTCTTTAAAATTTAGAAGTAATTATCAATATCATTTTATGCAGTTAATGTTAATATATGTGTTTATATACATTTACTATCCTTAATCTTCTTTATTCCTTACATATTGATTGGGGACTCACTCTGTGAACACTGTTTTACTACCTAAACTATAAGTGCTACCATTTCTGTTAGTTTGGGTTTTCTGTTGGTAAAATCTCTCCAGTTTTCTTGGTATGAAAATGCCTCGACTTCTCCAATTTTCAAATTTAGAAATTTGCATATGGAATTCAAAGTTAGCAGTTATTTCTAGTGATACATTGACAATATTATTTTACTCTCATGGATTTCTATTTATAAAATATATCTGATAATTTCAATAACTGGAGTTAATGTTATAATATCTGATAATTTCATGTTATAATATCTGATAATTTCAATAACTGGAGTTCATGTCTTTCATGTTAGCAGTTACATTAACTGTAATATAACAGTTCTTCCTGCTGTTATATTATTATATTTATAGTAATAGTATTTATCTGTATATAAATTTATACATATGTAAACAAGCACATACATACCTATTTAAATGTGCTAATATTTATTTATATCCCTGCTTATTTCTGTCCTAAGTCATTTATATCCCAGGAATATTATGTATTAACCATTTTAGGGCTCAAGGTGAAGAAGCAATTCTAGTAAGTATTTGTGGCCACTTAGGAAGGCATTTAATTTAGGAACCACTTTAAACTAAATGTCTTGATGGTTTTTTCTCACTTTGGTTTTAGGGAATACAACAGGAAATTCCTAGACTGTCCATATTCCTAAGTTAGAGTCTTCTAACCATTAAAATGGAATATTGGAATCCACTAGTTTCCTTGCACTAACTTGTATGACCTCATACAACATATGCTGCTAAAACACTTTTTATCCCTAAAATATCAACTCACGCAAATAAAAATATTTATGGACAAACAATTCATTAAAAAAGCAGTAGAATTTTCTATATTTCCAAAAGACTTAGGAAAAAAATAAGTGGGAGTTTTTCCTTTTATACCTTTAGAATTTTAGAGTTTTATTTTAAATTATTTTGTGCTTGATAGGCAAAAAAAAAAAATACTCAAAGTGATTCTTCTAGCTGTAGGTTAGAATCTTAATTTCTGAATACTTATGGAGGTATTAATCTATCAGCAGCATTAGTGTGTAAATATTGTTAATCAGCTGATAATAGTGGTTTCTTTCTCCTTGCTTTCTTTATTCTCCCTGTGAAAACTGGAGGTATATTGATATAAGCATTTATATTTCTTTTTTAGCCTAGCTCTCCCAGACA
Source organism: Mormoops blainvillei (assembly GCA_004026545.1). Lineage (NCBI taxonomy): Eukaryota > Metazoa > Chordata > Mammalia > Chiroptera > Mormoopidae > Mormoops > Mormoops blainvillei. Next base: position 120,973 of record PVJD01005022.1, read on the forward strand.
GAATCTTAATCCAGTATCAGTTTATTTTGCCAAAAGCTTAGTAAGTTTTAAAGTGGTATTTTTTCTAAAATCTCAAATATGTAATTACTATCAATTACCTAGCTTTATTTTTTTCTAGTTAATGTGATGTAATGCAAGATAAGATTATAAATATTACATTTAAATAATTTTAATTAAAATATCCTTGAAACATAAATTATATAGAGAAGAATAAGGTAAGGCTTCTGCTTCCAATAGCATACAACTTTGATTATTGTGCAGGCAACAGGCAAATACACATAAAATCTAAGGGAGCACTGCAAGCATTTCAAGTGGTGTACAGAAATCAGTGCAGGCGCGTGTGGGTGAGGACAACATGCAAGAAGCAAAGTAGTAAGTGTGACTATTTGGCTTGGAGAATAGCAGTATTACAGTATAGCTAGACTCTTCAGTTGTAATAGGAGACATCTTTATTCTACTCAGTATATTCAAGAATTTGCAACTTTGATGTTCTTAAAATACGAACCGTATGATAGAAACATCTAGACAGTATATAATTTTAATTCTCAAAAGCTCACTTGTTCCAAATGTTAGATATGCAAGTACCTCACTGTCACATATAATCTAGGAAAATGATTCTGTCTTCGGTAATGTATTCACAGAAACTGCTGCAATAACCATACCTACTTATAAGACAGGTGGCACTATCTACTTATAGAGGGAGGGGCAAAAATAGTTGTGAGTACAGCTTACTTTTGTATTATTATGCATTAATTATTGTATTATTTTTCCACATGAACAACTGTAAACCTACTTTTGCGTCATCCTGTACGTATGGGGTAGGATTGAGATTAAATGTTTGAATATTTGAAGTACAGTTATGGATAATTTGTTCTGAAAAATATGTCCTTTTTTTTTTTATTGTGTTCTAAGGAAACTCGTGAAATATGGGTGAAATCATTGAAGTATCAAGAATCATTAAGAAAGTAATAGTGTTAAATATCAGCAAAGCAAATATATCATTCCTCCTGCAGTCTTCTCTTTTCATTTTTTCTTTGCTTTTTAAAAAAATTATTTAATTTATTGGGGCAACATTGGTTAATAAGATTATATAGTTTTCAGTGATATTATTCAATAATATTGATACATCATTTATACATTATATTGTGTGTTCATTACCCCAGGTCACAATTTATTCCCTCTTTACCCTCCTCTACCTCCTTCCACCCCCGTTCCCTGTGGTATTCACTGTACTGTTATCTGAGTCCATGGATTTTTCTTTCCTTTGCTTAACCCCCTTCACCTTTTTCACCCAGCCCCCAAATCACTTCTCCTCTGAGAGCTGTTAGTTTGTTCTCTGTATCTATGAGTTTGTTTGCTTGTTTTATTTTTATAAGAGATTATTTGAGCCAAAATGAGGACATATGCCTGGGAGCAAGATCTCAAATGCTCGCTATTTCTATTGTTTGATAGTTTATTTTGTTTATTAGATTTTACATATAACTAAAATCATATGGTACTTGTCTTTTTCAGACTGACTTATTTCACTAAGCATAATATTCTCCAGTTCCATCTATGCTATTGTAAAATGTAAGATTTCCTTCCTCTCTCTCTCTCTTTCTTTGTCTTTCTTTCTTTGTCTTTCTTTCTTTCTTTCTTTCTTTCTTTCTTTCTTTCTTTCTTTCTTTCTTTCTTTCTTTCTTTCTTTCTTTCTTTCTTTCTTCTTTCTTTCTTTCTTTTCTTTCTTTTCCTTCCTTCCTTCCTTCCTTCCTTCCTTCCTTCCTTCCTTCTTCCTTCTTTCCTTCCTTCCTTCCTTCCTTCTTTCTTTTCTTTCTTTCTTCTGCACAGTATTTCACTGTGCAAATGCACCATGGTTTTTTTATCCACTCATCTACTGATGGGAACTGAGGTGGCTTCCAACTCTTGGCTATTGCAAATAACATTGCATTGACCATAGGGGTGTATATATATATATTTCAAGCTGGTGTTTCAGGTTTCTTTGGTTATATTCCCAGAAGTGGAATTGCTGGGTCATTAGGCAGTTCCACTTTTAACTTTCTGAGGTAACTCCATACTGCTTTCACAGTGGCTACAACAATTTGCATTCCTACCAATAGTGCATTAAGGTTCCCCTTTCCCCACATCCTCAGCAGCACTTGTTTGTTGATTTATTGATGATAGCCATTCTGACAGATGTGAGGTGGTATCTCATTATTTAACCAAGGTTGTAAAAGATCTGTACTTAGAAAATTATGAGACTAAAAAGAATTGAAGAAGATACAAATAAGTGGAAGCATATACCGTGTTCATAGGTAGAAAGAATTAACATCATTAAAATTTCCACACTACCCAAAGCAATCTGTAGACTTAATCTAATTCTTATCAAGATACCAATGTCATATTTCACAGAACTAAAACAAATATTCCAAAAATGTATATGGAACCACAAAATACCACAAATAATTTCAGCAACCTTGAGAAAAAGGAACAAAGTTGGAGGAATCACACTGATATCCAACTATACTGCAAGGCCATTGAAATCAAAACAGTGTGGTACTGGTATAAAAATAGATACATAGATGGATGGCACAGAGTACAAAGCCCAGAAATAATCACACACCTTTATAGTCAATTAATATTTGACAAAGGAAACAAAAAATACA
>PVJD01005023.1:0-123434 GCA_004026545.1 Mormoops blainvillei
GGAAGTTACGGGACACGGATGAAAGGAGCCAACGCTGGTCTCAGCAAACGGCGAGGCCTGTGCTCAGGGATCGGGAGACGGGAGGCCGCGCGGACGTGAGCTCTTCCTGTTGGACCTATAAATTCAGCGCTGTTCCCGTCAGAATCCAGCAGACGAACCATGTACGGGCACACTGGGCCTGAAGCGTGCGGGAAAAGACAAAGGGCGCCGGACAGCCGCCATGACAGCGACGGCGGGCACGTGGTAGGGCTCGCAGTACCCAGTGCCGGGTCTGCCTGTCAGCGTTCAGCAGTCAAGCCCGTGTGGCCTTGGCAGGCGCCCAGCCAGCGGATCGGTGGGAGGGAGCAGAGGCCCAGGAACAGACCCTCCCTCAGAGCCACGGGTCCTGACCAAGGAGCAAAGTCAGCTTGGTGGAAGGGGGGCTGTCTTTTAAACAAACGGGCCGGAGCAACGCGTAAAAAAGAGAGGAGAAAGAGAATCTAATTGATCTTAACACTTTTCACAAAAGTTGAGAAGTTAAGTCAAACTGGACGTTAGACATAAATGTAAAACACAAAACTGTTAAACTTCTAGACGTACTTGTCAAAAGACATTAAGAAAATGACCAGGAACTGGGAGAAAATGTTTGCAAAACAATTACCAGGACAAAGGACTTGTCTCTGGAATATATAAGAATAAAGGAAGAATCGTCATAACGCAATAATAAAAAGATGATACACACTCAATTTAAAAAACTGAGCAAAATGTATTTGAATGACCGATAAGCTTATGAGAGCGTGTGTCCCAGCAGCCGTCCTCGGGGAAACACAACGTAAACCACGAACAAAGGGAAGAAACACTACGTAGAAAACGTGTTAAATCTTCACAACGCCTTTCTTCACAGGCCGCACAGCTCCCTCGGCTCCTGGGCAAAGCCGGGGCAGTGCCGCTAACGCTACGCGTCCACCCGCCCTGTGACCCAGGCATTTTCGGTATTTACCAGAAAGAAAAACATTTGTCCGCAAAGATTTATACAGAAGTGCTTATAGCAGCTTTATTCGTACGAGGCCAAAGAACGGAAGGACCCTAACCGTTCACCGCCAGAACCGTGGATGCGCGGCTGTGGCTCTCCCTCAAGTGGAATTCTGCTCTGGCCCCCCGCACGACGGGCGCCCCTCACAGACGGCGCCCTGCAAACGGCGGCTCCCGAGACGGCCCCACCCATGAGAAACGTGAGCCTGGAAACAACAGGGTCGGAAACGCAGGCGAGTGTCACCAAGAAGGAACGTGTGGGGCTCTAAGGTGAGGAAGGCGGCCCCTTCCTTGGTGACGGCGTGGGTTACTGGGCGTGGAAGAGTTCTCTGAAGATTGACATGCTTTAAGTTTTATCCAAAAATCAGAAAGTCTAAAAATAAAGAACGAATTGACCTCGATGACCAGCGTGAAGGACGGGGCTCCGTTCCAGAGGCGTGAGTGCGTGTGCACGGCAGCACGTGGCCCGGCAGCACCACCTGCGTGTTCTGTGGTGTGTGACGTGGACACAGGTGGGGTCGGGGGAGTGGGCCGCTGGCCAGTGGGGGCGGGAGTCACAACTATGGACCCTGAGGATGGGATGGGAGGTCCCAGCACGGACTCACTCTCTACGTGGTCCCGGAGGAAACCCTGGCTTGCCTGCGTCCAGGCTCCGGGTCTCTGTGGCTTCCAGAATGTTCCCCTGCTGTTCTGAGAGGGCAGGGGTCTCTCATGCAGGAAGGATGGGCGCAGGCCCCCCCGCTCCCCGGGGTCTCCCTGGGTGTGCCCGAGGTCCAGGGTGAGGTCTGGCGGGCAGAGCTGCCCAGGGTGGAACACCTGGTGGGGAGAACTCGCTCCTCTGGCCGAGTGCTGGACCTCAAAGGTGTCTGCTGGGACAACCAGGGAAAAGCCCGCTCCTGGCCCTCCGTGCCGCGGCCCCTCCCCGGGTCTCGGGCTCGCCTCTGTGCACGGCGGTGGGGTTAGGAGGCTGAGAACAAGAGAGACGGAGGGAGGGGGAGGGGTGGGCAGGGCACGGAAGCCCCGGCGCCAGGAACGACCGCAGGCCGCGTGCGCTGAGGGGACCCTGCACATGGACCGCGCGGCCGCGGTGCCCAGGGAGGTGGGCCCGGAGCTGGGGCCACGGGGGCGGGTCCGCAGGGCGGCTGGGGTGCGGCGGGGGTGCAGCTGGGACGGGCGGGCCCCCGGTGAGATCCGACTCAGCACCTTCTCCACCAGCGACTGTTCAGCTGGATGCCCGGGAAGGAGATTCACGCCAGTTCTGATGGCATCGTCCCCGCCTCCCGGTCCCTCTGGCCTGGAGAGCCATGGCCCAGCAATATCCTCAGGAAAGGGGCCCACTTCACGCTTGAGCGGGGCGTGGGGAGGCGTTCGCAGGTGATCCCCAGTCTCCAAGGGAGCAGGGCCTCGCTTCTAAGCACGTCGTGTTCTGGGGTCCGAGCGAAGCCCCCGAGCGCCCCAACCGGTCCTTTTGCTTTCGTAGAAAAGCACTTTTATTGGTCTACACCGCCAAGCAGAACAGTCACCCTATGTGCTGAGGTAGACCTTCCTGCCCATTCAGCTTTTGGGGTGCCCAGAGCAGCCCTGGTGGGACGCCCATGGTTTTCCTGTGGGGGAGGCCCAGCCCCACAGATGTCTCCCTTCATGGAGGGAACTGGTGGCATGTGGCCCGGGTCCAGGCGGAGCCAAGGACACTTGCCCGGGTGGGGGCCCGGCCCGGGTGCCGGGAGCAGCCAGGCTGCGGAGCGGGGAGCCTGTGTGTCACAGTGCTTGACGGAGGCTTTGAAGAGCGGCCCGGCCCGTCTCCGGCACCCAGCTGGCGGGGTGGGGAGCGCGTCCCGGCGTGTCTCACGCCCTGGGGAAGAAGCCGTGGGCGTTCCTGGCTCCTGGGCCGGCAGCAGGTGGGATGGAGGTGAGGGAGCAGCTGTGGCATTCCCAGGGCGCCAGCCCAGGTGGACGCTTCCACGGCTCCCCCACCCTCGCGCCGGGGGGGCCGGGCCCTGACACGTCAGCTCAGGCCTGCTGCTCAGTCCGGCTCCTAGCGGAGCCCCCGTGCTGATGGCTGGTCTGAACGTGTCCCTCTCATTCTTCTTGGCCACCATCGCCCTCTGCCAGGCGGCCAGGAGGGCGTCCAAGGCCCTGCTCCCCGCGGGCGCCTACGCCAGCTTTGCCCGGGAGGCGGTGGGCGCGGCCCAGCTGGGGGCCTGCTGCCTGGAGATGCGGATGCTGGCGGAGCTGGGCCCCTGGGCGGGGGGCTTCGGGCCCGACCTACTGCTGACCCTGCTGTTCCTGCTGTTCCTGGCGCACGGGGCGACCTTCGACGGGGCGTCGGCCAACCCCGCGGTGGCCCTGCAGGAGCTGCTGCTGGCCGAGGCCGGGCTGCCCGGCACGCTGCTGAAGCTGGCGGCCCAGGCGCTGGGCGTGCAGGTGGCCTGCGTCCTGACCCGGCTCTACTGGGCCTGGGAGCTCAGCGACCTGCACGTCCTGCAGAACCTCATGGCCGCGCACTGCAGCTCGGCACTGCGCACGACCGTCCCGCAGGGCGCGCTGGCGGAGGGCACCTGCGCCTTCCTCTTCCACCTGAGCCTCCTCCGCCTCCGGAACAGCCTGCCCGTCTACAGGGTGACGGCCGTGGCCCTGCTGGTCACCGTCATGGCCTACACAGGTGGGACCGGGGCTCCCTGCCGGGTGCCCTCAAGCCTCTGCCCCGGGGGTTGCTGACCAAGGGGGTGGCCGCTTCCCGGGAGGCTGGAGGCGGTGTGATGACCAGCTGGGCTGGACGCAGCAGTTGCGGGGGTGGCACCCCAGGCCCCGTCAGGGCCGTCCCGGCAGGTTGGGCCTCCCCACAACCCGGCATCTTCGTGTGCATCCCAGAAGGCCTACACCCGGCGGGGTGGGGGTGCGGTGTGTGCGGCCGGGGCCGCCGCTGCAGGGCCTGGCCCAGGTTCTGCCTGCGAGCACCTGTGTCCTCTGCTGCCACACCTGGGCCGCCGGTGCCGTCATTCCTTCCTCACCCAAGGTTTCCCCCTCCCGGCTTGGCACGAGCCCCAAACCCACCCTGAGGTGGCAGCAGGCCCCCCACCACTCTTTGGGATCCCACCCCCTTCCCAGGCAAGCCTCCTGACCAAACTCTCATGGGTCCTTCCGGCCCAGTGGGGGTGCTGGCCAGGGCCTGAGCCAGTGCCCCGCTCTGCGTTCAACTCTTGGATGAAGTCACCTGTCCTGGGGTCCCCTGTGAGGGCTGCTCCCACGTGACAGGAGCACTTTCCCAACTTCGAGGAGAAGCAGAGAGCCAGCGACCACCGACCTCATGTACCAGCTGTCCCTGGCTGGGGTCAGAGCTGGGCATGGACACGAGGGAGCCGGGTTGAGGCCCCATTGCCCGTCTGTCTGTCTGCGGGGTTTGCTCCCCAGGAGAGCTCCTGTGGCCCGCACGCTCTCTGCCCCTGGGCCCCGGGGACGGGGTCGGGGCCGGACAGAAGTCCCCTCCAGGACAGTGGCCGGGGTGCCCCCTCTGCCGGGCGTGAGAGGCACCCTTGACCACGGGCTACGGGTCAGCCAGCCTGCGGCTGGCCGGGCTCCAGGCTGAGGGGTCAGGGCGGGAAGGGCCGAGGCCGAGCACCCCATCTCCATGCGGCGTCTCGAGTCAGGGCTCACCTTCCACATCGCTGCCCCACCCGGCACACGGCACACCCTGCGTGCTGCCCTGAGAGCCCACGCACAGGTGGGGAAACCGAGGCTCAGCCGAGCAGAGAGTTTGTCAGAGCCAAGGCCGCAGCCCCAGCCTGGCTTTGGGCTCTGCGTCTGCGAGGCCCGGCCGCGCTCAGGGAGGGCCCCACTTGCTGGGGCCGCCCGCCGGCCCGGGGCCCAGGGACGCCCGCCCAACTCCGGCTGCTGGTCCGGATCTCTCCTCGCCCGCCACCCCTGCACGGCCGTGGTCTGGCCCGTCCCTCTCTGTCTCTCTCTGTCTCTCTGTCTCTCAAAGACCACCGCCCCGGAGGCGGGAGGTGTTGGAAAAGGGGCAGGGAGGGGAGTCCACCCCGGGGATGGGGGGTCAGCGCAGGCATTGGGGGTCCCTGGAGAGATGCGCCTGGCTGCTCCCCGACCGTGAATGCTCCGGCCTTGGCCGTGGGGCCCTCCCCTCCGTGTCCCCACCCGTGAGGAGGCGAGGAGGGACTGAGCCTGGCCCAGGCGGGGCCTCAGCCAGGCCTGCCCGTGCTTCCCCCACAGCGGGGCCCCTGACGTCTGCTTTCTTCAACCCCGCCCTGGCCGCCTCGGTCACCTTCCACTGTGAGGGGCACACCTTGCTGGAGTACGCCCAGGTGTACTGGCTGGGCCCTCTGACAGGTAAGGGCCGATGGGGGATGCCGGGGTACGCAGGAGCTCATGGTCAGGGGACAGGGACCCACAGTGTCCTGGTGGACAGGCCTGTGGGGTCCGGCGGGCAGGCAGGGCCCACTCAGGGGCTGCTTCCGGACGGTGGGGTCCGGTGGGGCGGCGTGGGTGCCGGGACAGGCTGCTGCCACTCACAGGGCCTTAGGGCTCCGCTCTGTGGTCCAGGCGCGGGGGCTGCCCTCGGCTCCAGCTGGCGGCCCCCCACCCCGGGGGAGGGGCTGCGAGCGGCCCGTCTGGGTTTGGACATCGTCACAGCGGGTCCAGGTTCAGGGACGGAGGTGGCTGCGAGGCAGAGGCAGGCCCTCTGGGGGTGCGGGGCCGGCAGGAGGGGACGCGGCCTACCACAGGGCTCCCTGTGTCCCCTGCGGGACCCTCGCAGAGCCAGCCTTTCTGACTCTCAGCCCCTGCTCTCCTCAGCACGGGCTGCCGTCGGAGGCCGCCCTGGTCAGAAAGTGGCCAACAGGCTCCGCCAGTGGGCCTGGACTCTGACGCAAAGATTGCTGGGCCCAGGTCTCCAGACCACGGCCCACAGGTCACGGGGGTTCCCAGTGGCTTGTCCTCATCTCTGAGGGCTGGGTGCCCTGGAGGAAGGGTGTGTCTGGGAAGAGCCAAACCAGGGCCCAGAAAATGGTTCCCAGGCCGGGTGTGCAGGCCCCCCGGCCTCCCCTAGGGAGGGCCTGCCGTGTGCGCCCAGGTTGTCTTGAGTGGCGAAGAGCCCCAGGGCCTCGTGGTCTGACGCTCGGTCTCCTGCAGGGATGGTGTTGGCTGTCCTGCTGCACCGTGGCCACCTTCCCGGCCTCTTCCAGAGGAACCTGCTGTACAGTCAGAAGAACAAGTATCGGACCCCCAAAGGGAAGCTTGCTGCGGGCCCCGAGGACACCCGGATGCCCGCCGACGGGGGCAGAGCCCAGGAGCCTGGGCGGCGGGGGCTGGGGCGGCCACCGCTGGGCCCTAGCTGAGTGGACAGGCCCCGTGTGAGCCCCACGGAGGGCCAGACCCCTGGCTGGACCTGGGGTTTCCCTGGGCTGAGGGGCACCACCACCCCAACTTCCTACCCTGAAACCATTTGTCAATAAACTGTCCTCAGACCTGTGGGGCAGAGGAGCGCAGGGCGGAGGCTGGTCGGCGTCACCTCCATCTTCCTGTGTGGTCCTCGGGACCTCTTCTCAGAGTCAGAACCTGGGGCAGGGCCCGGGGGAGGGACCCTGAGAGGACCCCGAGGCCGGGTGCTCCTGGCTGCCCCGGGCACCCTGGCACCCCCGCCCAAGGAGGCTGAGTGATCCCCGCAGCCGGGACCCTGCTGGGGCTGTCGTGGGTGGTGGCTGGGGCCCGAGGCTGCAGGGGAGTGGGCCAGGCAGAGGGCCCCGACCCGCCAGCACCCTGACCCTCAGGGTGGCTGACCTCAGGCCCCCACTGCTGCCCGGGCTGGGGGTCCGCAGCCGCCTCCTGCCCACAGACCAGGGACAAAGGCCCCCCAACCTGATCTTCCAGCTGAGAAGGACAGGCCCTGGTTCCCCACCTCAGATGGAGGCCGAGGGGAGAAAGAAGGACCCCCTCTCTGCTTCCGTGGCTCCCCTGGCCAGTGCAGCTGGACGGCACCGCTCTACCCGAGCCACAGCCTCCTCCCCTCCCTGTGTGGCTGCCTGGAAGGGGGAGCAGGGGACACCCTGCATTAGGGCCTGACGGGCCGGGCAGAGGCTTCCAGAGAGAGAGCCCGGAGCGCACGGGGTGCCGATGGGGTTGGGGGAACCGGCTGCCCTCGAGGGAGGGTCTGTGTGGGGTGGGGTGGAGTCCCAGAGCTGGGGGCGTCACTGCAGCAGCACCCAGAGCAGAGGCTATGGCCCCTGGAGGAAAGGGGGGCTCCCTGCAGGGGGGGCTCCCTGCAGGGCGGCACCAGAGCCCGTGGCGGGAGGACAGCTGGCAGGTCTGTCCCCATGCGAAGTCCCTTTGGTCTCCGCGCGGCTGCTTCCAGGACAGAAACTGCGGGTGCTCAGCCATACAGACTATGACAAACCAATGACTAACGAGGAAGACAACTTAAAAATTAATTTTTCCATACAACTGAAGATACAATGACAAAATGCACAAACAAGCGTTTTCACTTACAGGTGAACCGTGAGTCAGATCCTATATGATCCCCACGAGGTACAAAAAATGTCAGAGGGAACATTAAATTGACTCTGTATACATTTCCACTTCAAATTACATTTAAACTTACATAGAACTGATTTGTATAAAGAGTTAAATCTTTTTAAAAGAAAAACATTTCTCTGTGAGAATCATCAGCCCAAAATGTACTAAAACTTACATTCAAAAAGAATTTCTTAGCAAGAATCCCAACACTGTCGCAGCCTCTGACCCACTCCGGACAGACCCCACAGCGGTCCCATCAGCACAAGGACCCCCCCACCCCAGAAATCAAAAATCGTCGAAAGGATTGGCAGTCCGGCCTTTGCCACGAGTGGCCAGTGTTGCCTTCCATCAGCTGAAAGCCTGCACTTGGTGATCTAATTACTGACTGTGCAGGAAAGGGAGCGGGGAGTTTGCAGGTTCGACCCGGATGTCTCGTGAGTAAAGGGTCAGGTCCTGTGTCCCACGTAGGTCCCACCGCCCGTGTGAGTTCGCGGTGTTACTCACGTTCCATTGCGATGGCCCCTGTTCTGGCCGATCAGCAAATAGGATGGTTCGAGGGAAACCTGGCTGTTTTGGGGTAACTTCCTTTTCCTACCTTGCCAAAGGGCTGCCTTCTCATTCTGCACTGGGGCTCCGCTCCCCCCCATCCCGCCCAGGCCCCCCCCACTGCCCCGTGCAGGTAGGAGCGCAGCAGGTGGGTGCAGGGGCCCAGGCCTGGCCAGAGCTCGAAGCCCAGTTGGGCGACGGCCGCGGCTGGGTGCAGCCTGGGTGGGGGGCGGGGGCTGGTGAGGGAAGTGCGCGTCCGGTGCTGAATCGAGTGTGTCCCTCTCCAGCCAGGGACCCTCCCAGGTGCCGGGAGCTCAGCACAGACCAGGCAGCACTTGGTCCCCACAGAGCTGCTCCCGGGGCGTGCCCGCCTGGCAGTGCTGGGCGGACAGGGGCGTCCTCCTCGGGGACCGGAGAGCCTGTTTGCGCCCCTCGTCGCTGACCCGCTCCTGTGTAAACACAGATGTTTTCCATCTTTACCCGACCTCGCCCATGGCGCATTCCCGGCGTCACCGAGGACGCTGAGGCTGCGTCAGTTTTCGGGATGACTCAGGTCCTCCAGTCCTGGGAGCCGGCGTGTGGCCCGTGGGCATTTCCCGGTGCAGTACCCAGTGCTCACCACTGGGAGGCGCCCACCGGCTTTTGCCCTGAGGGCATCTACCAGCGCCAGGGGGCCAACACTGGGGCTGACTTGCCCCGCCCTGCAGGCCCGGGTCTCACAGGGCGTCACTAAAGCCTTTTGGGTGGTGGAGGCGCTATTCTTTCAAACAACCTCCGTGGGTTCAGCCTGTCCCATCGGGCCCCACTCAGACTGTCCCACCCGTGCTGCCCAAGGGCGGTGTGCAGGCCTATGATCTGCGGCGTCGGATGGGGAGCAGTCCCCCCACAATATCCCCATAATCCAGTCAGGCACCAAGGACGCAGATGCTGCCCCTCTCATAGACCCCCCCCGCAGCACAGCCCCCACCCAACTCGCACCATTGCCCTCCCCGTCCCGTGCGGCCCCGCGCCCTCCCACCCGCCGTGGGCTTCCTGAGGGCCTCGGTCACGGTCCTGGAGTCACAGCCCACGGGCCCCCACGTCAGGGAGCCGCCCTGAGGCGCCCTGCCATCCGGCAGGCCCGCTGCTACAAGACACTCCTCTTTGCCGAAACGGTTCTCATTTCTCAGCATCCCCTCCACCAAGTGACGCTTCAGTGCTCAGACGGAGACCACTTAGGCGAGAATTCTCAGGCAACCCCTGTGAGGCAGGTGCCCTGCGCCAGGCTCTTCCCGGGGCTGCCGGGCCGTCCAGCTTGTGGGGAAGTGGGTGCGGCGGGTGAGCGCCTCGTGCTTGCCCACCAGGCCGGGAAAGCGGCCCAGAGGCACCGTGGTTGCTTTGTCTTCCAAAATAATGTGGATGTGTTGTGGTTGGTTTTACTGGTGTTACCGTATTTTGCCTCGTATAACGCACACCCATGTTCCGTGCGTATTATACACGGGATTGTGGTGCCCGTGGCGTGTAACCATTATACCCATGTGTCATGCGCATCCTTATTTTTCCCTCAAAAATTTGGGCAAAGAAGTGCGCGTTATACGCCACAAAATACGGTACGTGGTTGCCCAGCCTTTCAAATGGAGGCCTGAGTGAGCTAACAAGGTGCGGGGCTGCCTCACAAACGAGCCTTCTGTCAGCGCGCCTCTCGCCTCTCGCTAGGGAGTCGTTCCCACCTCATCTGGCTTCTGGATGGCGCGAGCGGGATGTTATCGTCACTGCTGCTCAGTACGTCCCTTCTGCCATCCCCGGACACGGAGGCGTTCTGTTCTCGTGCAAAGCAAGGCCCCTGCACTGTCCCACTGCTGTGGCCAAGCGATGGCTCGGTGGCCCAGACTGAGGCCGGACACCACGGTGATCCCAGGGCCGCGGTTGCCAAAAAGAGCTTGCTTGGGGGGCTCTTGGACGTGGTGCCTTCCCCAGGGGCCAGAGAGGAAAGGATGGTATTTGGGTGCAACCGGCTCTCCATGCCCCCGAACAGGAACTTCGGGTCAGACCAAGAGTTGCACTAAGTCTACCCAGAACACTAGCATGGTCAACTGACTACGTTTTGGTTTAAACCAAGTTGGGGAGACACCGTTGGCACAAGGCACGCTTCACTTCCCGACTCATCACTGGAGCGCGTTGGTGGCTCCGGGGGACCCGCCCCGTGGATGCCGCTACACACCGCCCCCCACACCCCCGCCCCATGCTCGTCCCTCGGCCCTGAGTCCAGCTCTGGACAGGGGCTGCCCTCTCCCAAACGCTCCCCTCTGCTCCCGCCCCACTCTGACCCTGAGTGACAGTTCCCAGAACAGGGTGTTCCAGAGCACACTCTGGGGGCTCCTGCAGGCGAGAGGAGGCCTGAGCTCAGCTGCGACCTGGCACGGGCAGGTCCGCTGTCCTGCAGCCTGTCTCCTGGGGCCCTCTGACAGGACACAGCCCTAACCTCAAGACGGAAAAGTGCCCTGGTGGTCCTGCACAGAGTTCACAGGTCAAACCGCCACTCCTCAGGCAGGCCGGCACCCCTCTCCCCCGCCACCCACCTGCAAGTTACGAAGGTGACAAAGACTGTCCAGGGCCCTCTGACTGCCCTCCCCTGCTCGCAGGTCTGGTCTCGCTTTTGGAAAGGACCTCAGAAGTCAAACTGTGGCCCTTCACCTTGTCCCGGTCCCCCCTGACCTCAGCCACTACCTGGCCACATGCAGTGGCCGCTGGAACTGGTTGCTGGGCAGTTTAGAACTCTGCAGGGCAGGGCCTGAGGTGCTGGGCCCCGCTCGGCGTGGGACCCCACCTTTCCCGCGGGGCTGGAACCCAGTCCTGGGCGTCTGGCGGCCCTTCACTCCTCAGGGCACTGTCGGAGCGGGGCGCCACTGGGCAAAAGCCCCACCCCTGGGAGGGCAGCAGCCCCTTCCCCACAGCCCGGAGCCAGCCCGCGAGGACAGCTGCCCCTGAGTGAGGCTGGCAGGGGCTGTCACCACCACCTGAGGTACCGAGCACCCGCAAGGACGGCCCACAAGGGCTGGGAAGGCTCTTCTGAGTGGAGGGTGCGGCACGGTGTCCAGTGCCCAACGCTGCCCGGTCACCGTCCTCCAGGGTCACCGAGATGGTCCAGCTGCAGCCACAGTCGGCTGAGTGGGGCTCCAACTTGGAGGCCGGTGCCGAGTGCCCCGCCTGCGACAGGCTCCGCCGGGGGCCGTCCCTCAGACCCAGAGGCTGACAAAGGGCTGCCCTCCGCTCCCCACCCCAGACCAGAGGCCAAGGTCGCCCCTTCGCTCTGGGCCCAGGGATGCGCCAGCTGGGTCCGGGGCTGCTGGGGCTCTCCTGCCCACGACCCGCGGGGCTCTGCCACTTGGGCTTGTCTTGGCTTCACCAGGAAACCTGGACATGCCCACTGGTTCCTGCCTGGCAGCCTGTGCTCCTGCCATCGGCCAGCCGTGCGACTTGGGGGGCACTGGCGTCGCCTCCCCCACCCCGTTGCCTCCCCGTGAGGCAGGATGCCAGCTTGCACACGCTGTGGATGGGCTCAGTGGGTCCGCGAACGCATGGGGACGCAGGGACACCCCTGATCCCGCTGAGGGTGGGTGGTGGGAGCACCCCCTTGCCCCCGGGCCCCACCACCATTTTCATCTCCTAACCCCCCTGCCCCTGCTTCCTGCTCTCACACCCAGTGTGCGCCCCAAACAAGGGTGGCCCCGTTGCCCGGCGGCCACTGCACGGGGGTCCCTGCCGTCCCCAGGGTGCCTAGCCCTGTCTGCCTGTCCCGTCTCACCTGTGCAGCTGTGGGGCTAGATTAACCTTTTCAAAGACACACAGGAGATCCTAAGGCCCCACTGCTTAAAGGCCCGTGACACCCCCCCGTCAGTGACACTCTGTATGAGCTCCCAGCTCCGCGCCCCCAGCCAGGACCCTGGAAATCACTCAGGCGTAGGGATCAGCTCTTCCCCAGGAGGGGTAAGGAGTATTTGTGGGGTTCACGGTCCATGGGTTGCCAAGGCCGCAGGCCCAGCTCACCCCCTTGCTGCAGCAGGCGGCTCCCCGTGAGCCCCTGGTTTTGTGGCTTATCCTGCCGACGGGCCCGGCTCGTGGGAAAGCATACTTCTTGCGGGCCCGGACCACACTTGCTCGGGGAGGCGAGGGGCTGCAGTCCTCCAGCCAGGGGCCCACCGCTGCCCCGCAGCACAGAAATGGGGCCTGGGCTCCGCGAGGGCTGGCGTGGTGGCTGCGCCGGAGCCTAGAGTCGTCCTCAAAGCCCCTGGCCGAGTGTCACGGACAGACGGGGGACTCGGCCTTCGCCGAGCTCCTGAGTGGATCCTGCACGGTAGCCAAACGAGGGTCACAGGGTCAAGTACATGGTGACAGAAGGAGATTGGACTTCAGGTGGGCAGCCCCCCCATCAAGGGCACTGAGGTCAAATGATCTCAAACACCTGAAATTTGTGTGTTATTAAACCAGTGTTGCCCCAATACATTCAAGTTTAAAAGAGCTGGTGCTGTAACAGCCTCAATGCTGCAGCTCGGGGGACCCGTCCACGCAGTGACAGAGCGGCCACCGCGCAGTGCCACGCCCGCCGGGCCTGCGGCGCAGCCAAGGGTAGGCCTGCGCATCCTGTGACTGAAGTTAGGTTGCAGCCCAACCTCCCCCGCTGCCCCGTAAGCCGGCCACCCCGGCCCTGGGCAGAGCCAGCCCCACCAGCGAGGAGGAGGCAATGCCAGCTCCCCGGCCCCTCACAGAGAAGTCCACTCCGTGGAGGCAGACCGCCAGCGTCTTGGCAGCACTGGGACCGCGGTCGCTGTGTTGTGAGAATGGGCCGTGCTGCAGGTGGCCACGGGCAGCAATGGCGTCCCCGACGTGTGCCCCTCCGGCCCCGCCTGCCTGTGGCCGAGGGAAGGGGCCGTCGGCAGTCACCCCGCTGCCAGGGTCCCGCAGGTGCTGAGTGGTTTCACAGGAAGCCGTACCCAGAGGAGGAGGCTCCGAGTCCGTGTGAAACAGGGAACCTGTGACCCAGCTCCCCACCCGTGGCCCGCGTGGGCGCCAAGGCTTGTCTAGCCACAGGGAAGCTGGCTTCTTCCCCCGCGGCCCACCCCCACCCCCACCCCCTGCCAACAGCGCCCCAAGTCCCTCCCAGAGGATCCGCGCCCTGCAGCGAGGCCTCAGCTCCCACCCTTCCTGGTCTGCTGGCCCGACGTGTCCTGAGTGGAGGCCCCCACCCCGCCTGGCTGGTGGCAGGTCCGCCGCCGGTCGCCGGCTGCCTTGCTGGCACCAATGATCTTTGGCCGCAGACTCGACGAAGGGGGCTGGGCTCCAGAGCGGTCGCTGCTGCCGGTGACAGGAGGTGGGCACACATCCCGTCCTTGTCAAGACGCCTGCATTTCCAGGCCAGCGCCCAGGACTCAGGGCCTCTCCTGGGGCCCCTGGGCCGCCTGGAGACAGAGCCGCCGCAGCGCACTGGCAGGGGACCCATGGCTGAGAGGGGACTCACGACCTGACCTCAGGGTCCCGGACAGAGAGACCCAGGACTGCGGTGTCTGTGCCCACGGGGCCTGCGGCTAGTGCAGGGGCTGTTTCTCCGAGTCGTTCAGATGAAAAGGGCAGGAGGGGGGCCCTTCCATGTCTTCAGCTGTTTGAGGGAGTCCCAGAGGAGCTGCGTCTGCAAATGGCCCCTGATGGGGCGCCGCTTTCCTGAAGCTGATTTGGTCACGATGAGAATTCACATTCCCTTCGTAATTTACTTAATAGTTTAATCACAGCTGGACACAGCTGTGTGGGGAGAGGCAGGTGTGGGGGTCTCCCTGTCCCTTTGCCCCAAGGTTGGGCACCCTCCTTTTTTGGGACGAGAATCCTCTTTGGGGAGAGGAAAAGGTTGGACCAGTGGACCCCAGCCCCCCAGAGCGCACACCAGAGGAGTTGGCGTGTGACGTCTGACCCTCCCAGACCTGCCCACCAAGGAAGGAGTGGGAGAGGGTGGCAGGGCCGGGAGCCCAGGGGGCATGGAGCAGGGGGGGCCCATGTCCTGTCCCACTGGCCAGGTCTGTCCCACCTGGAGCAAGGTGCCCAGCGCCAAGGACAGAGACCCAAACTGGCTGGGGCTGCAGGGCTGGAAGCACAGTACCCGCCCTGGACGGCGGCCCCTCCTCATTGCACGGACCCGGTACGGCTGCCCTCCGTTGGCGGCCTGTCGCCCCAAACACCGCCCCCAGGCCGGGAGGGCCTGGGCTGGTGGCACCCGATGCCCGGGATGAACGAGTCAGTCCTGGAAGGTGCTTGAGGGGCTGCTCCCCGGGGGCAGGAGCCATACCGGGCACCGAGGCGCCACAGGCTGAACCCACGCCGCTCCACGAGTTTGCCCACCACCTGGGCCTAAGGCCTCGCTCTGCCTGGGCCTTTGCAAGGGAGGCTCGCGGGGGCACCCCCACCTGTCTTCCTGGAGTCAGACCTTGGTTTGCGGCTGTGGTGGGGGCGGGGGTTGGCCACGCCCAGCGGCCTGGGCACAGCCGCCTCCCGGAGCCAGGGCTGTTCCACCACCTCCTTTTGCCGAGTCAGACAGGCAGGGGCGGCAGTCTGGTCGCCTGCCGCTCGGGGTTCGCGCCTCTTCCGGGACCAGGGTGGGGGAACGTCACACACGGCTCCTGTGTGTGGGGAGCGGGGAGACGCCGGGTGGGGTAGCCGCCCCTGTGGCCAGCAGGCAGCCCCACAAGGGGAGGGAGCAGGGGCTGCGGCCGCGCCAAGGGGCCCCGGGACAGGGCGGCTGCCCTTGGTCTCAGTGACGTCAGGTCAGCCTCAGCCCCCCACAGCCTCTGCAGAGCCGGCCGTCGGGCCACGCACAATGCTCGTGTGGGCTGGGGCACGAGCCGCTGCCCCGGTCGGCGGCCTGTGCTGCCGCAGGGGCCTGCACTGGCGCAGCAGCTCTCACCGCCAGGCCGCGTGCGCCAACCTGCCGGCCCAGGGCTCTGGGGTTTCACTCGGGTGGAGGCTGGGGGCCCTGCAGGAAAGTGGGTCCGGCCAGGGGCACCGCCCCGGGGCACCGCCCCACCCGAGCCTGCAGGGCAGGGATGAGGGGTGTGAGCAGGGGCCGCTGGGCGCCTGGTTGGAGCTGGGGAGGTGAGGACAGGTGGTCGGAGCTGCACCCCCAAAGGTAAGGGAGGAGGCCGCTTTGATGCTCCTCAAGAGTCCAAGTTCAACTTTTTTAAAAAATAATTTCTTTAAACTCATTTGTCTCTTTCAATGGGACCCGGCTCGGAGGCAGATGGGCACTTTGCAGCCCTGGGACCTGCGCGGGCGATGCCACGGTTGGGCCAAAGGCTGGCTAGTCGTGACCCGGAGGTGATGGGAGCGACAAGGGCGTGCTTTTCCGTGACACCCGCCCCAGGACGCCTGGCGCTCAGAGGGAGGAGGATAGAGGCTGGGGTCACCTGGAATAAACAGGGGTCACTCTGCACCATCGAGCTGGAGGGGGCAACCGTGGAGAGAGCCCCTGAGAGGCTGAGTTTCGAGGAAAAAGATCTGTGTGGTCACAATCCTTTAATTTTGGGGTCAAATTCTACCTGCAGAGGGGAAGTCCTGGCCCCAGGACCCATAACCCTGAGACGGTGCCCAAGTTACACTGCACTGAGGGCGACTTCTTCTCGCAGACACAGTGGGGGTGGGAAGGTGGCAGCTCCGGGGGAGCCTGGGGCGCCACAGGCCATGCGGGGACCCCCTCCTGTGCCAGTCTCCTGGGCGCCCAGGTTGGGGGCGCCGCACGCAGCAGCGCCCGGCACCCTTCCCCTGCGGGGCCAGGGCCTGGTGAGCACGGCCCCCACCTCCTCCTGGAACTCCGTGGCCACAAAGTAGTAGCACACGGCGTCCAGGCAGCAGTTGGCATTGGCGATGCGGGAGGCCACCCGCACGAAGGTCGCCACCCCCTGGACGGTGGGGCAGGCTGCGCCCGTCCACTGGGCCACGAGCTTGGCCAGCAAAGCCACGTGCAGCGGGACGAAGCAGAGCACGAAGGTGACCAGGTTGGCTGTCACCACGCAGAGGGCCTTGAGGACGGGGGCGGCAGGCCGGGCCTGCGCCCGCGCCCGCGCCCACTCACGGAGCAGGCGCCAGAGCACCTGGCCCGAGCAGAAGCTCAGCACAACCAGCGGGAGGACGAAGAGCAGCAGGGAGAAGGCCAGGGCCTTGGGGCCCCGCGTGCGGCCCTTCCCGAAGCAGAAGCTCTCCCCTGGGCCCAGCCAGGCTGCGGGCAGGGCCACAGCCACAGCGACCAGTACCCAGAGGGACGCGCACGTGAGGGCGGCCTGGCGGGGGCCGCGCCAGGCCCGGGCCCGCAGCGGGAAGCGCAGGGCGACGTAGCGGTCGGCGGCGATGGCCGTGAGGAGCCACATACTCATGTAGGTGTTGACGTAGTAGAAGCCCTGCAGGGCCCTGCACAAGCCGCCCTCCTGGGCCCCCGGCGCCTGGCCCAGCGTGTGCAGGATGCCCGGCAGGCTCAGCAGCAGCAGGCAGTCGGCCGCGGCCAGGTTGACCGCGTAGACGCGGGTCTCCGTCCAGCGGCGCAGGCGGCAGCCCAGCACCCAGAGCGCCAGCCCGTTGAGCAGCAGGCCCAGCACCAGGATGAGGCCGATGGAGGCGCGGGTGGCCGCCTGCAGCAAGGCGTCCTCGTCTGTGCTGCAGCTGTTGGAGCTGTTGGCGGGGCTGGTGGCCGTGGACGCCATGCCCAGCAGCCCGGGAGCGGCGGGAGGGCGGCGGGGCGTCAGCAGGCTCCGGGGGGGGCCGGGGGCAGGCCAGCCAGGCCGGCTTCTCCTGGGGGCGGGGAGGGAGACGCTGCAGCCTCTCTGTCCCCTCCCCGCCCCCCCCACCCCAGATTTCTCTCCCTCTCCGCGCATTTCCGGTGCCAGTCCCAGGGCTCCCACACACCCTGGATCAGGGTTCCCCCTCTCCTAACCCCAGGTGCTCCACCGACGCCCGCCAGACTGTGGGCCAGCCGCCTGCCCGGCCCCCGGCATCCTGCCAGGCAGGGGCCTCTGTGGGGGCTGCCCTGGGCTTCTGTGCAGTTACCCTGTCCCCTGGGCCCGTGGGCCTGTCCAGGGGCCATGGCCTGGCGGCGGAAACCCCGGTCCTCTGAGGGGCGGAGTGGGCCCGTGATCCTTCCGGGGCTCAGGGCTCCCACCCCACACCGGCTCGGCCTCGGGGCGCGGGGCGCGTGACCCGCCCTCAGGCTGGCCCCGGCCTGGGACTACTGAGGACGCACAGGGCCAGCCCCACGCCCTGCTCCCAGGAGCCCCTGTGGCAGCCGGCAGGGTGAGGGCAGGGCAGGCCCTTCAGCGGGATAGGGCTGGCCTGGGGTGAACTCACCGATCTGGGACAGCCAGGGCCTTGGGGGCTTGAGTTGGGGTCCCTCCACACACAGCTAGGCTGCTCGGCTGGTCACCGCCTTCACACTCCTCTCCAGCAGGTAAGGGCACACGGTCCTATCCCTGGGGTGTTTGTGTCCACATGGGTCCCAGCTAGCCCATCTGTGGTGCGTGACGCCCGCCACCCTTCCTTCCTGGCCGTGCTCCGTAGCAACCCGGAGCTCCCAGCCTCACACGCAAGGCCTCACTGGCTGGGCGGCGGCCCCTCCTTCCCTGACACCTGTGATTGGCACCTGCTGGGAGCCCCGCACAGGAAGCCCCTGTGGTTCCAGGCTGGGAGCAAGCCAGCCGCACCCAGGAGAACTGGAGACCCTTGGCTGGCGCTTCCTCTGCCCACAGCTGCTGCCCGGTGGTCCGGGTGCCCGCTCTGTCAAGATGGGAAGGTGTCGTTGGTGCCGTGGGGCGCTGCCTAGGGACCCCCTTCAGGAGAGAAGGACACAGGGCCAGCTGGGGCCACGGCCCAAGGCCCCTCTGGAGCTGCCTTCAGCGTGTGGCTCTCTGAAGCCACACATCCAGTGGCCGGCCCAGCATGGCTGGCTCAGGCACCCAGCTCAGAGCGCCCCAGGGCCACAGAAACTACCTGTCTGCCCTCTCTGCTTCACCCACCCCCTTTCAGGAGGGGCTGGGAAGAGAACTCCCTGGAACCCGGAGCTGGCACTGAGGGCCGGGGCTGAGGTGGGTACCGTGGTGGCAGAGGGCCAAGGGCCGGGCGGGGCACTGCTCCTACACGAGGTGAGTGCGGCGGGTGTCTCTCCCCGGCCAGCGCTCTCCCAGGCCGCGGGGACTGGGTGCCGTCCAGGGTAGACCCTGCATGAGGCGGGGAGGTGGCCGCACCTTTCCGTGGGTGGCCAGACTTGCCGTGCTTTTATCTGGATGGTCACTTTGGGGGCGTGGGCAGCAGTTTCCTGCCACGGGCTGGGCTCTGCAGCCTTCCATGCCCTCGTGAGGAGCGGGGGCTGACCCTGAGGCGGGGTCCCCGGGGCAGAGGGGGCTGTGACGCTGGCAGGTGCAGAGCAGGCTCCACGGGCCAGGAACAGGCAGCCCCGGGGCAGAAGCCCAGGTGCCCGGGGCAACGGGGCCTGAAAATAGCCTCAAGTGACCCGCACGCTAGCCCTCCCGGGACGGTGAGGCTCTGATCTGCACCAGAGGACCTCGGGGACGAAGCCTTGGGGCTGCCGGCCACAGGGAGAGACTCAGTGGGCCTGGCGATGCCGTCTAGACGCAACCTTGCTTCGGTCCCAGGCCGAGGAAAGCAGGAAAGCAAAGCTGCCTTGGGACCAGCCGCGATGACGCGGGGCCCCGGCCAGCAGCGTCAGCGGAGACCACGACCCTGAGGGGACAGGCCTGCAGAGCTGATGCCACTGAGACCCTCCCCTGGGGCCTCCAGGTAAAACCCTAAGATGAAGAGCCCGCCCCACGCCCTCTCTCCCCTTCTCTCACCCCCCCACCCTCTCATCCCACGCCCACCCCAGCCTTCCTCCCCCGGCCCGTCCTTTCCTCAGGCTCTCACCTTTGCCTCCTCTCTCCTCAGCTCCAAGGGCCCCGCTTCTGCCTCTGTCACCCGTTTTCTAGATCATCTCTACCCCTGTGACTTTCGAAATAGCCTTTCTCTCATAATTAGAGTTCTTGGCCCTGACCTGTTTTCTAGCCAAACTCAGGGACCGAGGTCTAACTTCACTGTCAGCCCCTGCAGCTCCTGAGCCCTGGTCCGCAGCACGTGGGGCTGGCAGACGGGGAGGGGGGCGCGGGGGAGGGACGGGGCCCTGTGCCTGTGCTGCCTCCCCGGGCCGGGCCGGCGTCACCTTGCCTCTCCAGCACTCCCTCTGCCTGACGCACCCTCGCCAGGAGGCTGGACTCGTGTGTTCAGGAGGAGCTCGGCTGAGAGCAGGGGTGAGGACAGCGGGGACCCCAGGCACAGGGGCAGCTGGGCCCCTGACGGGGCACGGCAGCCCCTCCTCCGCCAGCTGCCTTCTCTCCAAGCCACCTGCGGTCAGTGTGGAAAGGAAGAGCCTACTTAAAGTGACCTACCCTGGAGGAAAGACAGACGCTGAGCACTGGCCAGACAGACGGCACAGACTGTCAGGGACAGAGAGACATGGGGCTGCCCAGTGGCGCCTCGGTCTCCGTATAGGAGCCGCCAGCCACTCAGGTTCTGCACAGAGCCCAGCTCCTGGATTAGAAGCACCTGGCTCCCTGGGTCCCCCCCATGCCTGCGTTTAGGCTCGGCCACCCCCCAGGCCTGCCCGCGCCCTGAGGCCTGCAGGCGACCGCCACTTCCTGGGAGTCGCCTCACTCCCACATCCTGGCTGTCCTCACAGGGCCTGAGTGCGCAGCTCGCACCAGACCTGCCCCCGCCCCAGACTCTCCGCAGGGTGGCTGTGGCCTGATCGTGGGGAAATCCGGCCTTCTCCACTGTTCTGGGAGCCCCACGGGAGGAGGGAGAGGGTGGGGGGGTGCCCCAATCCCACCCACAGACTGGGGAGGAGCCGCGCCTCCAAGGGCCAGCGATGGGAGCCCGGTGCACCCACAGCAGTGAGTGGGTCCTTTGGGAGCCGAGGGCCCCCCTCTGCCGGGAGACGCTGCAGACGCAGCTCCAGCTGCCCCTCGGAGCTCAGAGGCACCACCGAGTCCTGCTGAACACGGGGGCCCAGGGGGCTGCTGCCGCGTGGCCGGAGCCAGCCTTTCAGCCCGAGGCTCTTCGCTGGCTCTGACCCACACGCCGGTGCCCGGGCACCTCTCTCCTTACTCTTACAACCCTAGGGCAGTGGCGGGGGTCGGGGACAGTGGACCGGAGCCCCAGGCCCAATTCTGCCCGTTTTCCTGACCCCCAAACCTGGCCGAGGACACAACCAGATCCCCAACAGCCTGTGAGTGCCATGGCCTTGCCACCCCAGGGCGAGAGTCACTCCGCAGACCCATCGGTTCCTTGGGAATCAAAACCCTTGAGGGTCGAGGTGGCAGAGGCCAGGGGCCGGGAACTGTCCCCAGAAGGGCGGGGCTGTGATGAAAGAAGACAGGGTCTGGGGGTGGCTGGAGGACCAGGGTGCGGTGCAGATGCGTGGGGAGACGGCTGGGGTGAGGGGCGTGGCAAGTGTGAAGGCGCCCTGGATGGAGCGAGTGAGGCCGGCCCCGCCAGGACGCGGCAGCGAGAGAAAGAAGCAGGGAGGCTCCTGGGTGGCCGGGACATGCAGGTGGGAGGGGACAGAGCTGGATTTTGAACCCAGGCCACCGGGGCCGGCACCCACGGCAGCCGCTGGAACGCTCTGGCCGTTTCAACCTGAGTCTGGAGGCCCCATCAGCGAGACCGGGGAGGCGCAGCCGCGGCACAGACCCGCCTGGCCGCACTCCAGGCCCCCGCCTCTGCCAGGCAGGCCCCTGGCTTTCCTGAACGAAGCACAAGAGGGTGTCCCCCGGACAGACCGGGGCCTCCCCGCCGCGCTTGTCTGCTAAGCCACCGTCACACACAGGGAGTCCTGGCTCTTGTGCGCCTTGACGCCGGGGCCCGCCGACGGCGCGGACGCCTCCTGGAACTCCCTGGCCGTGTAGTAGTAGCAGATGGCGTCCAGGCAGCAGTTGGCATCCGAGAGCCCGCTGGTGACGTAGAGGGCGTAGCTGGTGGCACAGGTGCTCAGGCCTGTGACCAGGCGCCACGTCAGCACCACATGCAAGGGCAGGAAACAGACCACGAACACGGCCAGGTTGGCCCAGACCGTGCGGGTGGCCTTGTGGGTGGCCTCCGCCTGGCCCGCCTCAGCAGCTGGCCTCCGGCCCAGGGTGGCCACCACCTGCAGAGAGCAGGTCAGCAGCACGACCAGCGGCAGGTAGAAGCCCAGCAGAGAGAAGGCCGCGGTCCACGGGTGCTGCCGGCCGGGGTTCCCGAAGCAGAAGCCTCCCTCCTGGTCCTTCAGGGCCCAGCGGAGCCCCAGGGAACCGAGCACCAGCACCCAGAGGGCGGCGCACACGGCCCCGGCCTGCCGCGGGGAGCGCAACCCGCGGGCGCACAGCGGGTGCCGCACGGCCAGGTAGCGGTCCACGGCGATGGCCGTGATCAGGCCGATGCTCATGTACCTGTTGACCAGGTAGATGCTCTGGGAGACCTGGCACAGCACCGTGTCCCCCCTGGACAGGCTGTCCATCAGCGAGTAGACCGTGAAGGGCAGGGTGCAGAGCAGGCAGAGGTCGGCCGCAGCCAGGTTGACCATGTAGACGCGGGTCTCCGTCCAGCGGCGCAGGCGGCAGCCCAGCACCCAGAGCGCCAGCCCGTTGAGCAGTAGGCCCAGCAGCAGCAGCAGGCCCAGGTAGGCGTAGTGGATGCGCGTGGCCAGCGGCGGCCAGGGCGGGCAGGTGCTGTTGTTCATGGTCCTGCCGCCAAGGGAGAGGGCAGGGTGAGGGGCAGAGCCCAGGGGCTGGCTGAGCCCCGCCCACCTCTGCCCTGGGATTCAGGAGGTGAACCCCCACCCCAGCCCAGGAGCCCAAAACTCACACTGCCAAGGAGGCCACAGGCGCTGAGGCCGGACCCCTGCCCACGGGACAGGCGGGGAGACCATGGCCTTCGGAGCAGGGTGGGCCCAGGGCCGCACCGTGAGCCAGCCTGGGCCCGGAGCCAGACCCTCGCCCTCCCTGGAGCCCCCGTCTCCCGGGCCCGCCTGCCGCTGAGCAGAGAGGCCCGTGGGAGCTCCCTGTCCGCCTCCAGTCCAGCCGAGCCAGCTCGAGGCAGGGAGACCGGAGGCGGCGACTCCGGGGCGGGCGGAGGACAAGGCCCAGGCGGTCTTGTAGCCCTGCACCCTCCCCAGACCTGGCTGTAGGAGGTGCCCACGTCGGGCCACGCCCACTCTCAGCAGGGCAGTCGCACCCACCCTGCCTGGTCACCCCGGCAGCGGGGACTGGGGACAGCGGGGGCTGTGGCTAAGGGCAGCTCCCCGGAAACCTCCAGAGCTCCTGCCCACCCAGCCCCGGGCCCTGAGGCCCTGGCCCAGGCCTCACCTGGGGCAGGGAGCCCCCTGAGCTCCCCGTGGTCAGAGCAGGAAGGGAGCCCTTCCCCTCCAGGCCGAGACTGCCCGTGGGGTGGCCCTGGGCCCCTCCACCCTGCCTTCCTCGGCATCGTCGGAAGCTCCCCCCCAGCCTCAGCCTCCGCTGTGACCCGCCCGCCAGGGCCAGGGGACGGGTCAGGGCCTGGCCTCCTGGTAACTGAACCTGACACCGAGACGGATTGTGGATTCACCCTGAGCTGCGCCAGCCTCAGTGCCCCCTCACCAGGGGCACAGGGCCCACACCCTCCACGCCCCCACCTCCCTTCCAGCCCCCCACCTGGCTCCCCTGGCTGGAGAGACCTGCGGACAGTGGCCTCTCTCCCCCATGAACATGGGCCCTCCGGGGGCTCCCCGCCCTTTCGGTGGGGAATGGGTGGGGGCCAGCCCCCAGGGGAGGGCTCGGGGCCAGGCTGGGCTGGCCCTGCTCCCCTGCCCAACTCCCCATCCCCCCGGCCCACTCCGCGCCCCCCCCCACACACACGCACACACGCACACACGCACACACAAGAGGGAAGAAACATCCAGAACCCAGCGCCTGCTGAGTCACTAGGCTGATGGGCGCTGGTCTGTGGGCCCCTGGGGCCCTGCAGGCACAGACCACAGAGAGGCAGGAGGAGCGCAGTTTCAGAAACAGAAATATTCCAGCAAATAAGCCATCCCAGCTCTTTTGAATTTTAACGCGGCACATTTGCGAGCAATTAAAATTTCATGAACCCTTTCTGCGGAGTAAGACACCCCGGGCCCCAGGCACTGCTTATCTGTCCCCACCCTGCGATGCCCCCCTTTATCCAGGGGCTGAGTTACCCAGAACCCACCACCGTCCTCCTCCCTTCCCGCCAGCCCCACCCTCCCAGCTGCCTCCCACCCAGAAACCCCTCAACCTGCCAGGCCGGCTCTGTGGTGGCCCCAGCCTAGAACCCTCAGAAGCTGCCGGGACTGCTGCCCCGGGGGCCCTCATCTCTGCCCCCCGGGATGCGTCTGAGGAAAGCTTGGGAAGCCGAGGCCTCAGTCCTACCCAAATGGTCACTGTGTGTCCCTGCCTGTGCCTGGCCCCAGCGTGGGGATGCGCGCCCAGGACAGGGACACCAGCCAGCCTTCTGCCTAGGCACGTGGCAGGGACCCCTCTGACGGACACCAAGCGGTGGTTGGTCGTCGTCCTGGGGGAGCGGGGGCCCTCTACAGAGGCGGGTGCTCAGCTGTTGGGCCCTTCGTTTCTAGCCAGGCACGGGCAGGGGAGAGGAAGTGGAGGCCCCCCAGTCTGCTTCCCATACAGGAAGCAGAAAGCCACCCTTTGACCCGCACAGAGACACCTATGCGACCCCCTGCAGGGAGACCTGTGTGTGTGCTGGGGACTGCCCCCCACGGCAGCCTGTCAGCTACCCTCGGTTTGCCCGCCCTGCTGAGCGGGACATGGGGTGGTGCCCGGGCGCCATAGAGGCTCCCCAAGCTGGGAGCCCGCCCAAGAAACACCCCAGGATCCAGGACTGGTGCGTATGAAGTTTCACAGCAGAAGGCGGGGGGTGCAGGAAGGGGATCCTTCCACACGCTGGTGGGAAAGTGAATGGGGGCCCCTATAGAACACAGCATGGAGGCGCCTCACCTGTAAGAAGACAGCACGTAATCCCGCAATTCCTCTTCTGAGAATTTACCCGAAAAATAAAAAAAAAACGGTCTCGTAATGACCTACGAACCCCCACACCCACTTGGCGTGTCATTCACAGCAGCGAAGACAGGGACGGACGCGGCCTGCAGCCGCCGACAGGGGGGCGGACGAAGGGGGGGCGGGGCCCGTGCACACCGCAGCACCACTGAGTCACAGCAAGGTCAGCCGCTGCCATTCGCGGCGGCGGTGGCGGGTGCAGAGAGCGCCGGGCGCGCAAAGTGCGACATAGAAAAGGACAAAGGCTGCGCGATTTCGCTCATTCGAGGGATATGAAACAAAAAGCAACAAAATAACAAAACAAGCAAAAGCAAACTCACCCATGCAGACAGCAGACTGGCGGTCACCAGAGGGGTTGGGGGGGAGGGATGAGGAGTGTGAGGGGGTCAGGTGTGCAGTGACAGAGGGAGACTGGGCCCCGGGGTCGCGGGCACACGAATGGGGGCACGGCGGTCCATCATGTGTCCCTGAAATCTACAGAACGTTAGTAACCAAAGTCGCCCCGTTAATATAAAGGGAACAAAAGGGTCCACAAAACAGAGCTCACCGAGCTGAGAACACAAAACTGAGAGATTTCTAGTCCAGTTTTGAAAACGCGACCGCAGCCCACAACGTAGATTTCACAATGAGCTGGGAGTCCGGGCCCCATGAGTCACCTGTTTCCTCCGAACTGCAGCCCATACTCAGACGGTCCCCCGCCCCGAGCGCCTCCTTCAGACACTCGTCAGCTCGGCCCTGCCCGGCCCTGGGAGCCCGGGCCCCATGGCTGGCACCGGCCTGCCCTCCGGCTGGTTTCCTGGGCTCACTACGCCCTGGATAAGGCGGGTGGACTGACGGCAGCAGAGTGGGGTTGATGTGTCTGCACCCCAGCCCAGAGCCGCTTAGGGAAATTTCCAGGAAGGGAAGTGAGAGCCAGGCACAGTGTCGACACCTCCAGAGGTCTCACAGGCCTGCGGTGGGGCACTTGCCCTGGCCGGCCGGCCGCCTGGCCGGCGGGACCGCTTCCTGCGGCTGCTTCAGCGGCCTGCCGCCCCCGCGCCGTGCTCCTCGGGGGCCTCCTTTCCAAGTGGCCCTGTTCCCGTCCCAAATGCCCCCTGGACCCCCAAGCCCTCTCTGGGCGTCCTCCCCATCCGACCTCTGCACGCTGAGCCTCCCGTGGACCCCCAGTGAGCCCGTCTCCCGGGGCGGGGGCTTAGCTCCCCCCAGGTGGCCGGCCCCAGCTTGTCTCTCGGCACAGATGGCTGGGGTGCGCTCGGCCCGCCTGCCCACTTACAGAGGTGGGACTGAGGCCCGGAGTGGGACCTCTGGACCCCGGTCCCAGCGCTCCTCACCCACAGGCCTCTGAGGAAGGGCCTGGCTCACCCCTGTCCCCCAGGCACGACCCCCAGAACCGGGCGACGGGGTCTCTCCATGGGCTCCCTGCTTCCCCCACCCCTGCCTGGCCTCTTCCCTCTGTCTGGCTCTCTCCATGCCACTTGGTCTTCTGTACCCTTGAACAACTTGGGGTTAGAGGTGCCGACCCCCACACAGTTGACAATCCAGGCATAACTTTGATTCCCCCAAAACTAGTAAGGCCAGAAGCCTCGCTGGTGACGTCAAGTCAGTTAGCGGACATCCTGCGTGGTGTGGCCATTAGATGCTGTTTTCTCAAAGTAAGCCAGAGAAAAGGAATCTTCCTGAGAAAAACACAGGAAAAGAAATTACAGTCGCAGCGTGGATTGAAAAAAAAAAAGCGTGTGTCCGTGGGCCCGGTAGGTTCAAACCCGTGCTTTCAAGGATCAGTCGCACTTGGTTCTTGCCTGTGGCTGGGACCTCCCTACCCTCAGACGTGTCACTGCCGGGCACACAGTAGGGCCTCAGCGAAGCCTACTAGCCAGTTGGCAGCCCCGACAGCAGGAAGAATCGAGCCGATGACCGTGCCAAGGACCCAGCCAGGGTCTGGCTCCCGGCGGGCGCTCCGGGGACATTAGTGGTCGCAGGCTCAGAAGCATCTGCCAGGCGGGAGGGGCCTCTGCCCCCGAGCCCTCCATGCCACCGGCTCCCTCCCAGAGGGGGCAGGGGCCGCCCTGGGCAGGCTTCCGGCTCTGGACCGGGCTCTCTCCCTCACGGCCGGGCAGTCTTGCAGCCACAGCAGTGCCCTCTCCTGAGGACAGGCCAGGGGGCACCTCGATGTCGCCGCCAGCACACGCCGGAGCCCCTGGGGGCTGCCGCCAGCCCCGTGCTCCGGCTCGGGCCACGCTCCGCACCCGCTACCCCTTCCTCGGTCCCAGAGCCCTGTCCTGTTTCGCCCCTGCTGGGCCTGGGGGAGACCCAGTGACAGGCAAGTGTGTGGGGTCAGGCACGGGTCCGGGGGAGGGTCCTCAGGCCTTTCCTCCGAATCCGGGGGAGCAGAAAGAGCCCCAAGGCTGTGAGTGACGGCCATGAGCTACCGTCGCCGCCCTGCGTCCACATGGGGCTTGGAGGGAAGTGGCCCAGGGGAGCCCAGGACACCCCACCCTGGACGCTGCCACCTCTCCCCCTCGGAAACCTGCCACCCCGCTGGGGGGCTCAGACCCCCACCGCTCGCTCACCCATTCGTTCATTCATTCATTCGTCACTCATGCATTCAGCAAACGTGGCTGAGTTTGGCAGGTTTCACTGAAGGTAAGAGTGGGGGCAGGAGGGGCAGAGCTCAGGGGACGCCCCCAGTGGTCCTCCCTCAGGGCCTGCTCTGCCCACGGTTCCCCAGGTGGCGAAGGGTCCTGAAAAAGTCATGGGGGGTCACGAAAAGGTCCCATGGGGGTGCTTTAAAAATCCTTGTGTTACAAAGATGTGAGGACAGACGGGCCGAGGGGGGCCTTTGGCGCTGCCTGTCCTGGTCCTGACCCCTGTCCACACCCCACAGTCACAGGCACACACAGGCCCAGCGAGGGGAGCACCCGCGGCACCGCCCTTCCTGGCCCATCCTCGGGGCATCTGGACACCCGTAGATGATGGGAGTGCCTGATCTGCGGCGGAAGCGCCCCACCCGCTCGGCCCTCTCCCCGCAGGAGGGTCCCTGTGGGGGCAAGACTGTGGCTGGGGTGGCCTCAGCGCCCCAGGCAGGCTCACTCACCCCTGCCAGCGGATGCGCCCCTCCTTCCCCGGCCAGCTCCCCCGCGGCCTGCGGCCTACGGCTGTCTGACAGCCTGCAGCGTTCGGTCCACTCCGCTCGCAGCTGCCTGAGCCCTCGGGGACCCCTCCCTCCGGCAGCAGCTCGAAGGGGGCTGTGGAGGCTGCTCCAGCCACAGGTCCCCGCCTCCTCCCGGCCTCCTTCCCCTCTCTCTGCCCGAGGCTGCTCTGTCTGACGGGGAGGCTGGCAGCTGGCCCCGTGACAGGCTGCCTTCCCACGCGCCCCCTGACATCCAGCAGTAGGCAGGGCTCCGGGCGGCCCGGGAGGCCCTCCCCACTCGTCGCACCCCCTCCTCTTCCAGGAAGCCTTAGCCCCTGCTCAGGAACCTGCAGGTCCCCCCTTCCCACCCCCCCGCCTGCTCCCACGGGGCCTGGCTCCCACGGGGCCCTCAGGCTGAAGGGGTGACTTGGGCAGAGAGCCCTGGTGAGCTCGCCACTGCTGGTAAGTCGGCTGTCAACCTGTAGAGGCGGCCGAGCTCGGAGCGGAGGTCGCGTCTCCCTGCGAAAGGACTCATCGCCCCTCCCCGCCACCCCCCTGCCAGCCCAGGGCAGTGGTCTCCCACGGTGGCCGGTCTAACCCGGTCTGTCCGGGGTGAGCCCAAGAGCAAGGGAGCTCACCTAGCCCCTCAAGAGCCGCGGAGGCAGGAGGTCCCCTGCTTCCCTCCCAAAACACTCTGCTGAGTGTCCTCACATCCCTCCCGTCCCTCCCCAGGACACTGGCCTCCTGACCCTTGCTCTGGACACTGGACAAGACACCAACTAATAGAAACACGAACAGAGAGTGTACGGAAAAGGAGACTTCAAGGGCTTGGTCAAGAGGTGACGAGGCCGCCACGGGCTCCTAGGAAGAGAAGCCTCAGTGAGCAGTGCCAGTTCCCTGTCCCAGCGGCGAAGGCCAGAGCCGACAAGGACCGCGGGCAGGCAGCCGCAGGCATCCCCCGGGGGACGCTGAGCACGGCCCGGTCCGTGGATGGGGGTTTGCACATCCACTAAAATTAGCGACGTGCGGCCTTTGACCCAGTAACGCCCCTCCCAGGAACCCACCCATTCTTCAGACAGACAGACGGACAGACGGGAAATGTGCTTCCGAGCTGCCCGGGGCACTGCGGGGTAGCAACGGCCTGAAAAGCACACAGGCGTCATCGTCTGCGCCCGGAGTGCGGCAGCGGGAGGGGGCAGGAGCCGTCTCCGGACACGACCGTGTGGCTCTCTAGCGGGCGCTGCCGGCGGAGCCGCAGTGTGGCTGCTTCTTCATGACTCGCGCACTTGGGGTCTGCAGGTCACGTTTTGGCAAACGGAAGGATAGGCCATAAAGTTTGTTTTCAAAGAAATGTGACCTGTCGGGAACAGGTGGAAATGGGGTGAGAGACAGAGAGGCCGGGATTAGACTCCCGTGAAGACCCCTGGGTCTGTGGATTTGCCTTTAGAACCACGTAAATATTTATGTAATTACTCAATTCGATTAAACTACATTTTGAAAGGAATTGTTAAGCTTGAAAGCAGGATGAAACCACGAACTTAGATGATCCGTTGGTGGCATAAGCCACCAAGGTCTTCCACGTGATTTTTAAATCCGGTACTCTGGCTACGTTTCTGTAGCCTTAGGACAGAAGGAATGACAGAAATGTCTCAGTTCCCAGTAATTTTCAAACACAGTTTTGTCCGTGCATCTACGTAACCCAAGGATTTTTAAAGAACTTAAAGCATCTTAACCTTTTCAGCGCCCGTGCTGTTGATGGCAGTGCCAGTGTCGCCCCTGGGGCATTTGGTGTGTCCGAGGCAATAAAACAGGAACATACTTATGCTGGACATCGCAGAGAGTCCCGGTGCGGGAGCAGAGGGCGCAGACCTGTCATCAGTCCGGTGCCGTGACGGCTGCAGTGGTGAGGACGCACTGAAAGGCGGCACTGCGCCTCATCCCACAGACGCCACCTCCTCCCACAGACGTGGCCTGGAAACGCGTAGCCCACACGGACGCGGCTTCTGGCTGCCGTTTCTCTGGAGGAGGCGGGGGCTCTGGAGAGAAGTGGGTGCCCCTGGTCTGGGCGCAGAGATGGACAAGATGTGCCCGGATCCCCTCTTCACCCAGAGAACAGGACGGAGCAGGGCCGTGGGCCAGGCGCTCCCACCGCCCCAAGGCGGGATGACCGAGTGTCGGTAAGGAGACCCACCGCACGGAATCAGAGCACAGAATGCTTACACCCGTGAATTTGCAATTATACTTAAAAACAAACAAACCTCAGTCACTCACGCAGTGGCCTTGCCCAAAACAAAGATCACACCTGAACCTGATTGAGCACTTGGAGTTAACCGCCCAGTGACGCGGGCTGGACGACACCAACAGTCGGGGACGTGTCGGGCACTCCAGGCTGCCCGGTCCGCAGGCCACTCGACAGGGCACAGCACCAAAGCAAGGGCTGGGGGGCAATGGAGGGACGGAGGAACCTGCTGCTTCAGAGACTTGGGGACCCCTCGGCCCCTGGAGGGCAGACACCCTGTCTGGACGCTGCTGAGCTGCTGAGGACACTGAGTCACACTGCATGTCACAGCCGAGGCTTTGTTCACTTCCTCCGGCAGCGCTGGCGGGAAACGGCCGTGCCTGCCGTGTGTCGCTTCACCCCGCAGACGCCGGGCAGGGCAGCAGCCCTGTGCAGAAGGCTCTCTCCCGGAGAAAGCTTTCAGAGCTGGGGTCCACACAGAGGGCCGGGGCCCACACCTGGGCCAGGGGGCGGGGGAGGACGCCCACGGGCTGCGCAGGGGAGGGGCCCCGGAGGCAGGTGACGCTGGGGCCGGCGCGCGCCTGGGCTGCAGCGGGGTCGGGTCAGAGCCAGGCCCAGGCCACCGGAGGAGTTGGGAGCGGGTGTTGAGGTTTTACTTGGTGCCTGATGACTTTAACAATCTGAAGAGTCCGGGGTTCTTTTCTAGGGTCTCGTGCGGGCACACACACACACACACACACACACACACACACACAACCCAGGGCCCACTCTCACACCTGCTCTCCCTCACCTGGAACACGCCTCCCCGCTCTCACCTCCGCATCTGCCCGTCCCGCAGGCCCACGTCCAGCAGCCTCACCCGTCCCCGTCCCCAGCCGTCCCTGGACCATCTCCTCGAGGTCAGCGCCATCCACGCGGCCCCCAGCGGGGTCGGGCAGGGGGTACTCCCAGAAGGGCAGCACAGAAAAAGCACTGGTCAGACGTCAGGGGTGCGGAAGGTCGCTCCAGCCGGCAGCCAGGGGTCAGGGGCCCGCGGGGGTGGGGGCTGGGGGACCGCTGGGCAGGTTGCAGGAGCAGCCCCCCCAGCAGGACTGTAAGAATGGTCACCGAGACTGGACGTGGGGCCATGACCTGGCCAGCCATTGTCTCTGGTCCTGCAGAGCTCGGCCTCCCTCCCGTGTCACCCTCTGGATCTGGCCGACGGCAGGCCTCCCCAAAGCCGCTCACCGTCTGCCGGCCCCACAGGCGGTCCGGGCTGGCTCGGGCCTCAGGGACGCCCCTGAAGGCGCCGGCCTCACACGGATTGGTGCTCAGCCACGGGGATCCCACCTCTCTCGGTCCACAGGACCGTCTCCCGCCACAGACGCCCTGGGAGGCACCTGACCCGTGTCACCTTCCTCCTCCCCCAGCGGCACTTGGCAGAGTTCATCCACTCTTAGTTCTTCGTCTTTAAAAGTTCTTTCTTAATAGTCCTGGCCGCGTGGCTCGGCTGGTTGGAGCATCACACCAATAGGTTGTGAGTTCGGACCCCAGCTGGGACACGTATGGGAGGCAACCGGCCAACGTTTCTCTCTCACGTCGATGTCTCCCTCCCTCCCTCCCTCCCTGCCCCTCTCTAAAATCAATAAACATATTCTCGGGTGAGGATTTTTAAAGAAGTCCTTCGTAAAGCACCGGTGGCTCCAATGGCAGCCGTGCTGCGCACACGGGGGAGGGCAGAGTTTCAGGCGGCCTCTGCGGCCCCTTCGCAGCCGCCCGATCCGGGAACCCTTGGCGGCCGCACGGCAGGGGTGTAACCCCTGTCATCCTCCGTCTGGCCCCTAAACTGGGGCTCACTGGGGCTCGGTCCTGGGCCCTGGCCGGGTCCCTCCACACTCTCCCCATAAGCAGACTTGCCCACTCCTGTTGATCCACTGCCACCCCTGTGCCCGTGACCCCAGCCGCTGGCTCCCGCCAGGCCTCTGGCCCCCTCAAAGGCCCGCCTGCCAGGCGGCTTCTCTTGGGTGACTTACCGGCACTGCAAGTGCCGCTCACCCAAAACTGACCACTTCGTCAAGCCCCTGCGTCCCCCGCACGCGCCTTAGACGGCCTCGAGGCGCTTTACCTGCCCCTCCAGCCTCAGCGCCCCAGTCTCTGAGCCCCCCGGCCCCTCCCATACGGACAGGTACCCCCGCACCGAGGGTGCCCGGCGCCTCTGCCAGCCTCCACCCTGCCCCTGGCCGACCGCCACACATCATCTGTCACCTCCTCCTCAGGACTATTTAGGTGGCCTATGTGCAGAGCGTCCCCTAATATCCCCGAAAGGATGTGCTCGCCCTGAGGGCAGGGGCACCGGGCGTCTCGGCCACATCCACAGCGACCCCTACAGGCTCACAGGGGGCTTCAGGAGGGTGGTGGGGCAGGGGGAGCGAGGAGGTGCAGAGCTGCGTGGAGATGCTGGCTGGCCCTCTCAGTGGGGCTCGGGGGCTTGGGGTGACCCCACGTCAACTGGGACATGGAGACACACACAGGCCATGGCACCCCATCGTCCCACCTGCCCAGCAGCCCACAGAGTACGAGGCCTGGCCCCCGACACAGGAGCCCTGGCCCAGCCCGGGCGGGCACTGGTTCCCTGCCCAGCAGCCTCGCCTCCTGGCGGACTTGTGAAGGGACCAGGGGTCCCAGGCAGGCAAGTCTGGGTGGGGCCTGAGCCCTGGCCCGGGTGTGGGGTGCGGGGGGAGCGGAGGCTTCAGGAAACAAGGCAGGTGCCCCTGACTGAAACCCCAGGGCCCACGGTCTGAGGGACCAGAGCGAGGGGGCCGTGCCGTCTCAGCCCGGACCCAGGCCCCACTGTCTGTGCAGACGAACCCGCACGTGCAGGGAACCAGAGAGGGGTGGCCAGAGGGTCCCGTGTTAATGCCAGTATGGAGCTAATTATTAACAAAGGGAAGGGGGCCAAGGGACTGAGAGGTTGAGCTTAATAAGCTGGGAGCGTCGGTCTGTTTGCTGAGCCAGGAAGTTGCAGCTTCACCGCCCAGGGAACCTCAGCTGTGCTCTGCCAAGGTGGTTAACTCTCCTCCCTCCCACTTCCGGCACCGGGCAGTGGCGGGGCACGGGGGCACCATGGAGGCCTGTCAGTCAAACGAGGAGGCGAGCCCATCAAAAGGCCACGGAAGTGTGGGAAGTTGACGGTTCTTTTGAAAAAGTACCTGGTCCACCGCAAGCCGGCGCTCCTGGTTACGATCCCAGGGGAACAAAGAAAGTCGCGCACATGCTCTCTCTCTCTGTCTCGTGACCCACACTCACCCCCGCACTCGTGCGCTCTCTCTGCACAGCCACATGGCCTCAGCAGCCGCGTGGCTGACGGCCGCATGGACTCCGCACACAGGCTCCAGGTGGGAGCCCGACACCTCAGTGCAGCCGAGGAGCCAGGCCGTGTGCTGGGCTGGGCTGAGCTTCAGTACGGCACGGGGTCTCTGGACTATTTCTGGCCCTGCTTCCCCACGGCGGGACGGACAGAGAGGGAGCCCAGGCGCGGCCTTCCACACGAACAAACCATTCTGCCAGCCACCGTCTCCCACGCGTGGCCCTTGGGGTGCTCTCCTCACGATTCCGTGGGAGGGCCTGGCTTCCACCAGAAACACCGGGTTGTGCCGGGCTGCAGCCGGAGCCCGTGGTCGCTGTCTGAGCCGCTCGGGGAGAAACGGGGCCCCAGAGGCGCAGAGCTGAGTCCTCCGAGGGGCTCGTGGGCCCAGCCTGCCCCCAACCCCTGTTCTCAAAACCAGAGACAATCCTCCCCTGATGCAGCACAGCCATGTCCCCAAACCCCGCAGTGTCCCCAGGAGCACCACGAGGCTTCTATTCATCTCCAATGCAGAAGAGCTAGTTCAAATATGTTAAACATTGGCGGGGGCAGATCTGCTAAAGCCAAGTGATGCCGACAGGGGGCCCTGAGCAAGAAATGATTGTGAATGAGCAGACAGACAGAGAGAAAAGAACCCCGAGCACCTGAGAACCCGGCCCGCAGCCCAGCCGGCCCTGGCCCGGGCTGCCTCCTGCCTCCTGCTTCCCGCCCAGGAAGCCCGGCCGTCCGGGCCTCCACCCTGACTACCTGCTCACAGGGCAGGGCGCGAGGGTCTCCGAACTCACCACCAGAGCTCTGCCTCCCCCAAGGCCGACCCAGGCCTGGGGGCGGGCAGGTGAGGACGGTAGAGAGAAGTCCCGGGACCAGGACGGGGCGGGACACGGCTCCTGCAGAGAGGGCACTGCCACCACGCTTCTGCCGCAGGAAGTGACCATGAGAAGAAAATGCAAACAGGCGGAGCGGGCAAAGTCTGCAGGGAGGCTGGGAGCGGTGTTCCCGCCCGCACACACCCAGGCCTGGCCTGGCAGATGCACAGGAGGGAGGCAGCCTTCGGCCCCCACGGTCCCCCACGGGCAGGTCCCCAGGGCAGTGGGGGTCCCCAGGGCCTTGTGCTGGCATCAGCTTGGCAGATGGGCTGCCGCCTCTGGTTCCACAGAGCCCCAGCCGCGTCAGGCAGCCCGGTGAGGCCCTCCCGGTCGGCGGGGCCCCGAGGTCTGCAGGCCCATCTCAGCCCAGAGTGCCTGCCACAGGCCTGGGACCAGGGACAGATAGGAGAATACAGACCGAGGCCGACATGTCCACAGCACGGGGACATCTGCCACGAGGCAGGACGGGGTGCAGCCCCCCCAGTGGGACCTGCTCAGACCCTGGAAAAGTTGGGGAGCAGCCTATGTCCCTTGGCCCCCCGGCAGGCCGGTCCCACCCCAGCAGGCACCGCCAGGTTGCCCAGGACTCCGGGGCAAACCAGAAAGCAGAGCCGGGACGGGAGTGTGGGGCACACACTGCGAGAGTGGCTGGGGCCCAGGCCACTGGGCAGGGCCATTGGGGATGAGTTTTCAACAAGGACAGTGAAGTCCAGAGACAGTGGCTGAATGGAACTGGGCCTTGTGGTGGCAAGATCCCTGCAGGGTCCCCTCAGGCCTTGGTGGGGGGTGGCAGCAGGAGGTGGCTGGGCTGGAGGGGCATGCAGGCCACACCCACTGCACCCTGCCACCGGCTCCCTCAGCCCCTGCCACACAGGTCCTGGGAGCCCAGGGGCCGCAGCCTCCCAGGCCGCCCTCCCACCTGCCTCCTGCAGTCTCTGCCAGCTGGCCCCGCAGCGGGGCCCTGACCCGGCCTCTGCCCAGCAAGAGACCAGGAACGTCCCCAGATGCAGTCACAATGGGGGTGTCTGGCCGTAGTGGGTTCCTGAGAGGGGCCCCAACCCCTCTGCCTCTCCTTTGAGAGTTCCGGGGGGTTCCGGGCCCCTTGCCCAGGGATGACGGGGGCAGCGAACAGCACCGTGTTTCTGCTGCCACAGCCCCTCCTCTGGCAGGGTGGCACGGCCCCTCCCCCACAGAGGCACTCTGCCGGGAATCTTAACGACAAAACACTTGGCTTTGTCTATTTTCACGTAATTGAACTGCTTTGCAGCCAACACGCAGAGAACAGAAGATGGGTGGATGGATGGCAGAGCCCAGGGGTGCAGGTTGCAGCTCGAGGGCACCCCCTGCAGGCCTCCCCGGGGCACGCCAGCTGGAGCGGCCTGCAGGGCCAGCATCTTGCCGAGCAGGGATGTGTGGCTGGCTTGACGGATGGTCCGTGAAAGGTCACCAGGCCGGGCCAGCGGGACCTGGGGGTTGGGATGGCTTCCACCCAGACCGACCTCGGAGGGAGCTCACACGGCCACAGCAGCTGCAGAGAGCTGGCGGTGGGGGCTTAGCGGTCAGAGCCCCCAAGGGGCCTGTGGCGGCAGGCTGGGCCCCCGTCCGAGCTCGGGCTGCCTGATGAGATGCCGGGCTGCCTGCCGGAGTGGCAATGACAGGCCCACTTCTCGGGTTCTGGACGCTGGCTGGGGAACTCAGGGCCTGGCAGAGACCCACCTGGCCGGCAGACGGCCGCCTCCTCACTGTCCTCCCTTGGTCTGGGGTCCGTTCCTCTAAGGACACTAATCCCACCACGTGGCCTCACGTGAGTCTAAACACCTCCCAGAGGCCCCACCTCCTCCACCGTCCCACAGTGGCAGGGCTTCAGCTCCGATCTGGGGAGACACAGCTCAGCCCACAGCATCTTCCTTCCCTAGGAGTGGGCAGGCGTGCCCCAGGGGCCCCCCGCCAGCTTTCGGGCCCAGGGTGAGCTCCCTCCCTAAGGTCCCCGTGAGGATGGCAGCAGGCTGACAGTTTCCACCCAAGTGGCCCCGGGGCGGGCAGGCTGGCTGCGCACCAGCCTTTCTGCCCATGTGGTGCTGGACCCTCTGGGGCTCCCTGGCGAGGGCCGGGCTGTGGAGGTCTGCGCCGGGCACACGTCCTGGCCACCCCCACGCACAGCTCGGGTGTGTCAGCACCTGCCTCTGCAGAACCAACCCGTCCCGGGGAGGGCTGAGGACCCGTCTGGTGGCAGGGGGTCTGTGACGCCTGGCACAGGGTGGCCTTGTCCTTAGGGTTAACCTGCCCTAGTGCCGAGTCGAAGGTGCTGGGACTGGCATGTGCCGGGGGGCTCTGTGTGTCGTGGGTTGGGGGGCACAGGCGAGGCGGCTCCAAGGGTGGCAGGCAGGTGGCGGGAGGCCAGGGGGAGGCTCAGGCCGCTCACAAAGCAGCTGTGGCAGGAAGGTAGAGCACGCCGGGCGGGGGACCACAGACTGCAGAGGGGGCGGGGCTCGGAGAGAAAGGGCCCCCACACCAAGTGCACTGGCTCCTCGAGGACTCCCCCAAGCGTCCCCGCCCCCGCCCCCAACGGCTGCTGGATGGCCGTGCTGGGTGGAGAGGTGGAGAAGCCAGGTGTTCAAGAACCGTGGGGTGGGCACACGGGTCCTCAGCTGACACAGACCCCAGAGTGTCCCCCGTCAAGAGTGGGAAGCACCCGGTGGTGAGCACGGAGTCTTGCCAAGACTGGCCCACAGAGGGCTCTCGAGGTCATTCCCTGGCCTCTCAGTACATAACTGGCATGGACATCGGAGACACATGGCAAAGGACCAACAGCCACCGTGGGTCACATCTGTTGGGGGTCCAGGGGAGATGGCAACTGTCGCCCCATGCAGACAGCAGCTCGATACTGGCACCACGGGTGCTGGGCACGAGGACGGCCCTAGGGCTCTGAAGGTGTGGGGGTAGGGGCTCTGCCATGTCTCCATTTGAATCTGTGTGGCCCCTGTGGACCGGGGTCCCCCCAGGGGTAGCCGGGCCCACGTCACGCAGCCTCGGGTGTGGGGCTGCGGCCACAGCAGGAAGCCAGGGCAGCTCAGATGCAGGCCGTCCTCCCACGGGCTGGTTAACAGGTAGTGGCAGTTTTGCCCCGGAGCCTGTCACAACACAGGACACTCAACAGGCTGGACGCCCTGGCAGATCGAATCAGAGGGGCAAGATAGGGCCCAGTGTTGAACACGGGGAGGGATGCACATGGCACCATAGGACAGAAGTCCACCGTGTCCCACGCCTGGAATACCACGCAGCTGGTGGGTGACAGCAACGCTGCCTGGGGCGGATGGCGGGCAGCACCTGCTTCCTGCTGCTCCCTCTGGCGCAGGGGCGGGGGCCGCTCCCAGCACCAGCTCCCAGGCCGAGGTGTCAGTGTCTCCTGTGCCTGAAACAGGACACCTGTAAACTCCTCAGTACTCATGTTTATTTGAAAAGTCACATCCTAAAAATGCGGGGAACAGGTCTGTGCTGATCCCCTCCCGTCCGTCAGCTGCAAGGCCTCTCTGAAGCAGAAAGGAAGACTGCGGGTCCCCGCGGAGCTGTTGCCGTGGCTCGGGGACCAGGACACCTGTGCCGGGCTTTTCTCACTCTCCCGGACGCACCTGCCCGACCTGGGGTGCCTCTCTCCAGGACAGGGAGTCTTCACAGGGGTGAGCCCCAGGCACACACAGGACCAGCGGCCACGCTGAGGCTGGTGGCACCCTGGAAGGATGCCGTGGGCCAGTGGGAGCCCTGAGGGCTCGGGACCCCGGAGCTGGCGCGCAGGGCCACTCAGTCAGGTCTTCATCACCGCCCTGAAGGAGGCCTGCAGGAGGAGGTGGCGAGGTGTGGGCAGCGGCTGCCCAGACGGCACCGCCTCTCGGGAGAGACACCAGTGCCCTTCCTGTCTCAGGGCACAGCCCAGCACTCAGTGTGGCCACTGGAGGGGCCGGGGAATGAAGGCCCAGGACGCTGGGCAGCCTCCCTGCCCCCGCCGCCCCACGTACCTCCTGGAGGAGCTGCCCCAGCATCTCCTGGCTGTGGATGGAGCGCCTGCAGGAGAGGACATCTGCGTGGGCCCGGGCACCCCCTCGCGCTCAGGCCTGTCTACGCCCCACAGGCTGACCAGAAGGAGGAGTCCCGTCTCAGCAGGATGGCGAACGCCTGGGGCGAGTGGGGCGGGGGGAAGATCGCGGCAAAGGGAAGGCATTGAGACGCTGAGGACTGCAGGCCCCCCAGGGCCCCACCTGTCTATTCTGGTCGCTATGGTCACCGTGAAGTCGCCCTCAGTGTCCGGCAGGTAGGTGGAGGGCACCACCCTGTAGGTCCCTGCAGAGAGGTAGCAGGCCCGGCTCACTTCCTGGGCGTGGCAGTGAGGCACGCAGCTCACCAGGGGCTTCTGGAGCAGCAGGGGCTGTGTCCCCTGGCCCCCACCTTCCGCTGGAACCTGGGGAGGCACAGGCTCAGGCTGGGAGGCCCGTCCCTGGGGCATCGCCTTCAGTCTCCAGCTGTTCTCTTTCCCAGGCCTGGAGCAGCCCTGGCTGGGCACATGCTGGGACATCGTGGGCTTGATGTCTGGTCCCCCCACTGCACACACATCCCCTTCCAAGCAGGAGGACACAAATGGCCCCGCAGAGATAGGCCCTCCACCCTGCGGCCCGACCACCCTGCCAGGAGGCCTGGCAGGTGTCAGGTGCCCACGCCTAAGGAGCCGCCCTGCTCAGGCCCTGAGCCACGTGGTGGCCACTAGCACTTTTTCCAAAGCTGCTAGTGTCTCTGCTCTGGGAGGAGTGGACTCGGCCGCTCTGCCACCCCTCAACGGTACACAATCTTCTCGATCAGAAAATCCCGCTCTTCCCGCAGACCACCTGTACTTTGGGCTACCTGTGCCCCTTCCTCCTGGGGATCCTGGGGCGGGGGTCCGGTCAGCTCCCTGGCCGGTATCTTCTTGCTGTGCTGACCCCTCACCCACCTGGTTGGAAGTAGGGGCCCCAGGAGCACAATGGCGAGGGGGTTGGAGAGCCGCACTGTCACGCGATCAGCCTGCCATCTCTGACCTCTCCCCCTGCCCCACCTCAACACCCATGGGGGCTCCCCGGGCTCACACCCATTCTAGGTAGACAAGGGGACAACACGCTTTCAGCCCGAGTCCCCGGGAGCCACCTCTTCCTTTGTCCTGTCTGGGATTCACGAGCTGCCACCCACCCAGCTGAGCCCACTGGGGCCAGCAGACCAAGCTCCCTGGCCTGGGGGCCTTGGAAACTCCACCCGGCAACAATCGGTATTTTCTTTCCGATCTGAAGCCCCTGGCGGTGCCCCTCAGGCAGCAGAGCGGTTTTCAGTCCCTAGACAGTTGGTCTCCGCGAGCATAGCCTTCCCCACCCCGCTTCCCTGCTCCCCCCACAAGCCCTGGCCTCCGTCAGCCACCGCCACTCCTTCCAGGCTCCCGGGAGGCCCCGCCCCAGGAGCAGCCTTAGAGCTGCGGGCATGGGCAGAGGCCAGGGTGACACAGCTCTGGGCACTGCTGTTGTGCGTCTGCTTGCTCCCTCTTGGTGCTGCTGGGCCTCCTGGGGGGGAGGGTGGTCCCAGGGAGCAGAGCCGACATCGTGACACAGCTGGTCTGAGCCAGGGTGAGTGAACGAGGGGCCGCCTGGGCGGACCTGTAGCCCCCAGTAAATTACAAGCTTTGTGAAACCTAGAAAGTGGTCGCCCACGAACGGGCAGCCTGGCCGCCACGCCCGAATGCCCGAGTACAGGCCTCCAGGTCACGCCCCACCACCTGCGTGGACACAGGCCCTCTGAGGGCCCCCCGCCCCGCTTCCCCGGGTCGCAGGAGCTTGCCTGGAAGACGTGGAAGCCAATGGGGTGGCAGTTGCCGTCTGGGCAGTGCTGGTGCAGAGTGATCCGGACGCAGCGGGGGCCCGCGCCCTCTGGGACTGAGAGGGGGAAGGAGGGGTTGGTAGGGAAGGAGGCGAAGTTCCTGCTGCCGCCGGCCGTCTGGCCAGCCCTCCAGGAGCCCTGCAGCTGCACAGTCTCCCACTCCCCCGCCGACAAGGCCTCCCCAGGGTCAGGGCTCTGGGCCACCACCTTGATGGCACTGCCGGGAAAGACAAGCACAGATCAGCACTGAGGCCGAGGCAGGACCTGGGGAAATGGCCCAGAACCCTCCCTTCCTGAGGTGGCCCTGCCGGCCCTCACCTGAGGGAGACTCTCCCGCTGGAGAAGACGCGGAGCAGAAACTGTCCTGGCACATCCTTCAGAAAGGTGCTGGGGACAGCCAGATAGTAGCCGGGGGCCAGCTCACAGCGGAGGTGGACCTCACGGTCATATGCATGGCATGCAGTGCCGGCCACAGGGGGTGTGGACAGGACCCTGGGCAGGCTGACCCGCCGCTTCTCCACCTGCGGAGAGGAGGCCACATGGGAGCCCCGTCCCGCCTGTCCCACCTGTCCCACGCTGGCATTAGGGCCTCTCTTCACAGGTGCTGATATAGGGAAGCACCCGCCTCCGAGGGGCCAGCTGGAACTGCCTGGGACCTGGGCTCGCACTCAGCGCTGTCTCATGTGCGCCTGGGGGCCCCCTGCTCCGGGAGGACACACGGATGGACAGGGCTGGGCCCAAGGGCTCGGGCAGCCCGAGGGGGCTGGAGGCTGCCAGCAGCCCCTTCTCGCGGGGACAGGA
Organism: Mormoops blainvillei; assembly: GCA_004026545.1. Classification (NCBI taxonomy): domain Eukaryota; kingdom Metazoa; phylum Chordata; class Mammalia; order Chiroptera; family Mormoopidae; genus Mormoops; species Mormoops blainvillei. The sequence continues at coordinate 40,448 of PVJD01005023.1, forward strand.
GCGGAATATGCACCCCGTCCACAAAGGGTGGGGACACTGTGACATGAGTTGTGAGATCCGGGCAACAGGCGGGCAGCGTGTCGCTGCGCTGGCCAGGCCCCGTCCCCAGGACAGTGGGACAGGCATCTCCATCGGATGCCAGGCGGCTCCTCGGACAACCCCTCGAGACGGATGTCACCGTCCTACTTGGTAGGGAGGAGGCTGAGGGAGCAAGGAGGGTGAAGCGGCCACGCTGGGCTCACAGGGAAGAGCCGCGGCCAGGAGCCCGCAGGCCGCCCCACTGGTCGGCTCTGCCAGGGGCTTCTGTCCTGGATTTCTCTGGCCCCCAGACACACCCGGGCAAGGCCAGGAACGCAGTCCTGCCGACGGGGATCAGGGCTGGGTCTGTGGGGTACCAGCGGGCACCTGGCCCCAGGACGGCAAGGGCGGGTCGGGGGCCTCCCGTCCCAGCCCCCAGCCCCACTGAGCGGGACGCTGGCCCAATGGACTCACCTTCCAGAGATGCAGGCCCACGGCCAGGTAGTCCCTTCCCGGGATGCTGGCCGGGCTCCACGCAGCCCCATCGTCCCCCGCCAGCGCCCGGGCCCGGCCAGCCCAGCCCGCTGTGCGATGCCTAGGCCTCTGCAGGACCGCGACGCACACCTCGCTCGGTTCCGAGACCCGCAGCCAGAACTTGGGGTTGCTGGGAAAGCTGCTGTTGTTCCGGCAGCCCCCCGCGGACTGCCCCCGGACCCAGGCACCTGGCAGCTCCTGCGTGTGGCTCAGCACCTTCTCTAGGGTGGGGGCGCAGCTCAGGTCAGGCTCCCCGCCCTCCAGCAACAGCCCCTGCCCTGCCCTGCCCCCGCCCCAGAAGCCGCGGCAGGGGATGCAGGCGTCTGCTCCGGCCTGACCTCAGAGTCAGGCTGGTCCATCCGGGGGCCACACCGCACCCCCAGAGGCCGCCCGGGGGCTGATTACCTGAGTGGAGACTCTGCAGGTGGCCGGCCTCCGTGACCGGGTAGCCTATGGTGACCTCGTCAAACTCGCGGAGAAACTCCTCCTCCTCCACCCAGAACTCCCCCTCCCGGAGCTGGGAGAGCAGGGCCTTCGAGGCCCCGGGGTCCACTTGGCTCCACCCTTCACCCCTGGAAGGGAGCTCCAGTCAGTGGAGGACTCTCCTCTGAGTGACAGCACCGACTGTGCTGGGGGCGTGGGGCCCCAGAGGGGCCGAGGGTGTTCTGAGGGCCGTGGCCCTGCCAGCGCCTCGGGGCCCAGCTCTAGGGGCGCTCCCCGGCCTGCCGCCCCCCGAGGCTGTCCCCCTCTCCTCCTGCCACGCGCCCAGCTGCACAGACGGGTCAGTGTGCGGTGACAGAGGACGCCTGCCCATTGCCTCAGCTGCAGCCACTCGCACCGAGGGTGGGGTCTGCCCTGCACTCCAGCCGCCTCAAGAGCCTGTCCCAGCGCCCATGTCCACCAGAAACGGGCCTTAACGAGCTGAGGACACGGCACGGGCATCCCATGGGTCCCCGTCCCTTGGCCTAGCTGGGTGCCTACCGTTCTGCCGGCGCTCTCAGTGCCAAGCACGAGGCAGCCTCTTGAGACCACCTGGGGCCAAGTGGGCCTTGTTGGGGCCCCTGAGCACTGTCCTGACCCCAGAGACCAGCACGGGCCCCGGCTGGCGTGGCTCAGAGGGTTGAGCGCCAGCCCGTGAGCTGAAAGGTCGTCGGTGAGACTCCCCGACAGGGCACGGGCCTGGGCTGTGGGCCAGGTCCCCAGCGGGGGGCGTGTGAGAGGCAGCCGATCCATGTTTTTCTTACACGTCGACACTCTTCTCCCCTGCGCCCTCCCCTCCCCTCGCTCTAAAACACTAAAAAAAATCTTAAAAAAAGAAAGAACCACCACGGAACCAGCCACGGCACCAGGCCCGTGCCCCGAGAGGCAGGGCGCCGCCCACACTCACCCCTCTCTCCAGGGCCCCTGCCAGCAGCGCCGGCCCCAGGGGTTCTGAACGCGCAGCAGCAGGATGCTCTGGCCGGCCCGGCCCCGGAGCTCGTGCAGGTCCGAGACGATGAAGGCGTGGAACTCCCCCAACTCCCTGGCGCCTGGGTGAGAAGCGGTTCCGTCACTGGCGGGCGTCCCCGCACCGAGCGGACGCACAGGTCTGTCTCCGTCCCCGGGGGCCCGGTCCGGCCGCCGTGGACAGCGAGTGCAGCAACGGCCCTAGCCAGCGCGCAGCCCCGGTGGGGGCCTGGGTCTGGGCCCCCGCTTGGTCGGACCGGGCCTCGGCCACCGCCTGGGTGGGTGAGCGGTCCTGGCCAGGCCACACAGCCATGCGGGACACCTGGGGCAGGGCCAAGTCTCAGAAGCGCCACGCCCGGCACCGTCACTGAAGATCTCTGACCACCGAGGGTCGGTGGGGGGCTCTCGGCATGGTCAGCCGGGGACAATCAGGCAGTGGGAAGAGTGACACAAGAGCAGCCCAGCAGGGCGGCCCCTGCCCGGGGAGGGGGTGCGGGCCAGAGCAAAGGGCAGGAGCTCCGGGACCGTCTCTAGGTGCTCTGTCCGGAGCGGCGTTGTAGCCGCCACTCTGTCTCCCGCGCGTCCCCGGCCCTGCGCCACTTCACTCCAGCAGCCCCATGTCGACCCCACCCTCGGGGGGGGGCCCGGCCCAGGTCAGTGCCGACCCGGACACACAGGTCAGGGCAGCACCACTCAACACGGGTCAGTTCATCTCGGGGGTCAGTCTTTGCCCAACGACCCCACTGCGGAAACAACTCTAAATAGGAGTTGTACGCGTCAAGTGTCCAGAAAGACCTTCCGTTTCTGGCACAAGGGGGAGGGGGAAGGCGAAGGGGACTACGGCAGACACACTGATGAGGCGAGAAGTCAACGTCGTTCACGTAACACAGAAACGGTCTGGAACGCAGGATGAAAAAGCGCACGTTTGTGAAAAGCTAAGAAAGCAGTTACATGCGAGGGAGCCAACTCTGCAGGGCGCCAGCCGGGCCCGAGACGGTGCCACCACGTACTGCCCGGCTGTCCCCGCAGGGCGGTGACCCCACACAGGCTCCTGCCCACCCGGGGGTGAGTCCTGGTCAAGGGAGAGGGGACCCTTGTCTTTGGAGGGGGGTGGGGGCAGGACAAGGCCCCCCGGCCAGGGCACCAGCTCAGAAGGTCCGCTGCGCTGCCTCCGCCCGGACCGACAGGGCCCCAGCGCGTGCCTCCCGGAGTCTGAGGGTGCTGCCACCTCACCTGCTCTGGGGCTGAACACCGAGCAGCTGATGGGACACCGCTCCTTGAGGCCGAGTAGCTGCCGACAGGCCCCGGGTTCCGGCCCGCCGCCGCGGGCCGACTCCTTCAGGCTCCACCTCTCTGCCAGGCCGCCAGTTAGGTCCACCAGGGCGTCGGCCACCTGCCCTGCCCATAGGCGCTCATAGGACCCGTGGACCCTGGGAACAGGCGCAGAGTGAGCCTTGGCACAGTGTGCCGCCTCTGCCCTGCCCCCAGTCTGCGGCACCCCAGATCGCCCTCTGAGCCCCTGCCCCACCCACTTCAATCCCTCCTCTTCCCTGCCGCCTGGCCCTCACCACGGCCAGATGCAATCGCGCCCTCACCCACTGCCATGTGGTGTCCCAGCAATGCCCTGCCGCTTCTGCCCACGTGCAGACCCCTCCAGCCCCACTGTGGGCCCGGCTGGGACACCATGGACAAGGCTGACACCCAGGTGACCTCTTTCCTCCCCAATGGCCTGCAAGAGGTCACCTGCCCCAGTGGTGAGGAACAAATAGATGGAAACATCTTTTTTGCTGGGGTTTGAAGGAAGAGAAAGGAAGGAAACACGCGTCCTCTCTTCGTGCCCAGCTGCACAACAAGAGCAGGGAAAGGGAGGCAGCCGCAGGCAAAGTCCCAGGGCTTCTGTCTCCGGACCGGTCAGCCCCCACCCAGGGCCGGCCAGACGCCTGAAGCCAGGAGAGCAGGCGCGCTCCCGGGGCAGCCTGAGGGGGCGGCGGCCCAGCCCGCCCGGGACCGGCCCCGCCAGCCGCCGGCACGCGTACTTGGCATAGGCCTTCTCCAGCAGCGGAAGCCAGAACACATCCTCTCTCTGGCACCGGGAGAAGCAGAGTCTCCCTGCAAGACAAGGCAGACGGTCATCCACGGTCACCTCCACCCAGCGTCCAAACTGCCAGACTCGACAGGTGAAGGAGCCACGGTACTTCTGGCTGAGCCAGCTCGGCTGTCCGGGAGGAATGACCTACCGCACATAGGGAAAGGCAAAAGGAGACATGAGACAATCACCGCGCAGCGCCCCCAGGCGTCTCGGCCAGAGTGTGGCCGCGCTGCGCTGTCCCCCAGTGCCCTGCGGTCTGCGCAGGATCCGACCTCACGCCGCACCCAGGATCAGCGCTCATGGGAAACCAACGCGTGGACAGGAAGCCCGCAGACTTGTCAATAAAGTATTCTGAAACCACAGGGAGCTCAGCGCCTCCCAGAGCTTGGGATCAAGCACTGTGTTCTCCTGGCCTGAATAAGCCCTTGACCTGAATCCAAAGCAAATGTGACCCTTACAAGCGCGAGACCCAGCTCCCGACAGAGCTGGCTGTAGGCAGCACGTCGCCGCGGGCATGACAACCGCCCCGTGGGAGCCGGGAGCTCCGGACCTCTGCCCCGCCTGGACCCACGTGGTCGCTGCTGGGCTCGATGTTCTGACCCAAGGGGCGGCGCAGGCTTTGCGCCTGGACGGTTTGTGTGGTCCTGGCTCTGCCCCTCCCTCAGCAGAAAAAAACATGACAACAATCCCGGTGCCCTCACTGGTGAAAAAAAGGTCAGAGCCAGTGAGGTGGGCTATTTGGTACGGGGAGTGGGTCACGGACGGAGGTCTGAACGGGGCGCGATGTCAGTGGCCGCTGCTGCGCTCCTCAGCGACACTGAGCCAGGAGCTAAGCGGAGGTGCTGTGGCCCCAGGGAGGGAGCAGGGGCATGCCATCTGCACCGGCGCTGTCTGCCAAGCGCCAGGAAGTTTTAATCATCTTTGGTCAACTTTCATTCAAAACCTGTAAAGGAGTCAACTAGCCACAGACACTCATTCCAACCCAGGGCACGGGCAGCCTCGGCCAGCCCTTTCCGATCCAGGCTGGCACGTTTGTCTTTCTGGTCCAGGTGCGTGGCTCTGACTGCAGGAGAGCACCAGGCACAGGGGATGGCAGAGCCAGGCGGAAAGCGCCCCTGTGGGAGCGGGGTCCCTGCAGCCTGAGAGCTGGGTGCTCACTCCACACTGCTGTGCCGAGCAGCCCAGCAGAGCCCACAGAACTGGGGTTCAGCCACCTGGTCCCCCCTTCCTTCCTGTGCACAGCAGACAGGAAGACAGACACCTGGTCCAGGAGGCGCCGGCTCTTCTGCAGGGCAGCGCAGGCGCACAGGAACCAGCAGTCCCCCAGCAGCCCTTGCTTCACCTGCCCTTCCTGTGGGTTATCTGGAAACATCCGGGGCGTGGCGCAAATTTCCTAAAATAAAGACAATTTTCCAGAGTTACAACATGCCTCGTGGCTAGTCTTTAAAACGAAGACCGTAGGACTTGGGGGCAGACTGGGAAGGGCCTTTCTGCTCCTGCACGCGGCCTGACGACGGGGGTGGGGGTGGGGCGGGCTGGCTTCTTGCAGTAAGTACCCGTCAGCTCCTCCTGCTTAGATTACGGGGTCCCTGTCTCTGCCCATCTTCCGATTTTAATCGGCAAAACCTCCAACTCAGGATGAATGCTACCATCCTTTTCTCGAAGCAGCTAAGCACTCCTATGGAAAATGGCTTCATTTTAAATTCCTAACGGCCAACCTCGAATGGGTCCTCCACACTGCCGGAAACGCCACTGTCTCTCTAGAAGGCGTACGTGCCCACAGCCCAGACTAGCTCCCGCCTGCTGTGCTCTGTCTCTTCCCAAATGTCCTCGCCTCGTGCTTCATCAGAAGCCACCTGACCTGCCCCCACTGCTGCCTCCGGCCTGGGTTCCTCTCGTGACCCCCTCCTTCTGCCACCTCCACGGGCAGCATCCCTCCAGCGTAAGGCACGAGGGGGACACTGCCCCTCAGCACTACTTCCCCTAGATTTCCCTGCACTGACAGCCTTCGGGGGAGAGTTGCCATCCCTGCTTCCTCCCTCCAGCTCCCCCTTGAGACACAGGCCTCTCTAGCTTCACACCTCCGGCCATCTTGACTACTGTCATCTCCATGTTGCCAAATCCTACAGGCGTCTCTGTGTCCTCATCTTTCCCAACACTTGACAGCGTCAGAGCGGTGAGGGCTGTCCCCCGACCCCAGCAGGCCCGTCGTGGCTGCCAAGATTCCATGTGCTCCTGGGTGTCCCTTCACCGCCCTGCCTGCCGCTTCCCCAGTCGATGCGTCTGGGCACCCGCCGACCCCACGCAGAACCCTTATGGCCCTAGGACCCCTCCAGGCTCAGTTCCAAGTCCTCCCCCTTCTCTGCCTGACACACTCCCAGGCCCCGGCCCGAAATCCACCAGTTACAGTCCCAATCCGCAGATCGAGCGTCTACTCAGGTGATCCTGACCTCCCAACTCTCACATCCCCCTGCCTCCTGACAATGCCAACTAACACGTGAGAGCAAACCCCGCCCCACACTTCCACCTCCCACTTTCCCCAGTACAGCAAATGGGACGGCCACCCAACCAGGGGCTCAGGCCAGAAACCACGAAGTCATTCCGACCCCTCCTTTATCTTCACCCCGTACTTGTAACAGGCGCTACCACCCATCAAAGTGCTAACGGTGTCACACTAATGGCACCCCTCCCCTGCCCCAGGACCACCGCGACCACCCGTTTCCCACCCGGCAGTAAGAGTGAGCATCTTCAAACCTACACCCAGTTGAATCATTCCTCCACAAAAAACCCTCTCCTGGCTTCCCATTGCAACCAAGATCCATTTTTACCCAAATTCCACCGGCGTGGACTATAAGGCCCTCCATGTCTTGGCCTGGCCTCCGTGCAGGCCAGACAGCCCAGGGCAGGGCTGCCCCAGAAAGGCACTCTGGCAACCAGGACACCCGAGAAGGCAAGCTTCTTCCACGGGAAGCCTTCCTCAGCACACAGATAAGCCATTCCTAAAGATGTCCACGTACCACTCGGGCAGAGCATCCCTTTAAGTCGCCACCTAAGATGTTCACATAAGAAAATGCAGGTGCACTAAGCCCAAAAGATAAGTTCCCAGAGCCAAGTGGCTTCGCTTTGCAGGCTCGGCCTGGCCCTTCCGCCGGAGCATCAGGGGACCTCGCTGCCGCGAGCAGCAGACACACGGCACAGGGGGGCCATGCGAACTCGAGGTCTAGTCCGGGCAGGCGCCCCTCGGAGCAGACGCAGGAGGGGGCTGGCTCTCCGCCTGTGAGCACGCCCCTCTCGCGGTGCCTCACTCTCCTTCGGAACCGAATTCTCACAGGTGCGGGCCGCGAGCGCGGGGCGCAGCGCACCCGAGGAAGTTCTTTCAGAGGAAGCTGCCACGTGGGGTAGGGAGCCCGGGAGCCCCTCCCGAGGACAGCAGCGCGGACCCCGCGGCCGCCCCGTGCCCACACCCTGCGGACCCGGCCCCCGCTCCCGCCGCTCCGCCCAGCCTCCGCGCTCGCACCCCAGCAGGACACGACGTGCAGAGGCCCGACCCAGGGCCCCGCCAGCCGCTCACCTGGGGCCGCTTCCACGTGATGTCCCCCCGGAACTGGGCCAGCGGCGTGGAGAAGCTGGAGAAGAGCGAGGATTCCGAGGCGGGGAAGGCGGCGTCCCGGAACAGCTCCCTCGCCGGCGCCCGCATCTTGGGCGCCCTGGACTCCCATGTGCAGCCCCCGCCCCGGCGCCGAGCGCGGCCCAGGGGGAGCGCAGCCCCGGCGCGCGGCCGAGTCGGCTGCCGCGCCCCCGGCTGCCTGACGTTCCCGGGCTCCGCCGGGCTCTCTACGCGTCAGAGCCGCAGCGCCGACGCCGCCGAGCGCCGCCGCTCGGTCGCCCCGGTAACCGCAGGGTTCCCAGGCAGCAGCCAACCAGGCGCGGCGCGAGGAGTCACATGACGCTGCGGCCCAATCGCACTCGAGCGTTGGGAAGTTCGCGTAGGATTCCCAGCTTCCCAGAGGCGTGGCTTCCGAGCAGGGCTCTGGCGAAACTGCACTTCTCCTTCCGGGCCAAAGGGGCCCGGAACTTCCGGCCGAGGTTCAAGCTGGATAAGGCCGGCGGCTGTTCTGTCCTTGGGCCTGTGCTGGTCGGGCCGAGGCGTTGGGACCGCTTAGACTCACGCGCTCTGGGGCCGAAGGTACCAGAGAGGCCGCACCGTGGCCCACACGGTCGATGTCGCACCATGGACCACAGATCCCAGCATGCAGCGCGGCCCCCAAGGATGCGCCGCTTCTTCCGGCTTGTGGCGGCGGGTCCGCCTTTGTGGGCGGAGCCAATGGGAGACGAGCTTGGGCAGGAGAGTTGCGCGGCGGACTAAGTGCCCGCCGGTGTTTTTGCTGTGCCCTGGGGTCCTGCGGAAAGAGACAGCCTCGGGCGGTTTGCGGGGGAGGGCCTCCCCGATTCTGGGAGGCCGTCTCAAGGCAATCTGGGATCAGACGCAGCGTCCAGGGCAGGCAGCTGGAGCATCCCTCTGCTCCGCAGGTGGGAGGGCTTCTGGTCCCGGTGGGCTGGTCGTTACCTGCTGATGTGCGGCTACAGCTCATGGCCGCTCGGTGCTGCTGGGAGGTGAGGACAGTGATTTCGGGACCTGCTCAAAGACCCGCTTTTGTTGCAGGACCGGCGCGTTCCCAGGAAGGAAGGCGGGCCAGCCAGAGGTCTCTTCCCTCCCTGCCCCTCCAAGCTGCTTGCTTCACTATGGCTGCTTTTGCTTGGGCTCAGAAGAGGTCCTTCAGGCTGGGGTGGCAGAGTGCGCTCAGAGGCCCAGATTTCGAACCAGCATGGAGAAAGACTTAGTTTCTTAGAAGGCACTTGGTGACTAGTGTGAGTCAGAAAGAGCGACGGTGCTCCAGGGGCGTGGCGCTGGGCGAGACAGCCCAGAGACCCTGTGGAATTGCAAGGACTGACTTTGGCACCCGGATGTTTAGGAAGTTTGTGGAATTCGCAGTGAAAGGATGGTTTTAAGAGCAACCATGGGCGATCCTGCGGAAATGAGGAGGGTTCCACTCTGGAGGGATAGTTTGTGTGATCCTCTCACCTCCCACAGGTAGATATGACAGCCCCCTTCGACAAACTTAAGAACACAGCCTTTGGGAGCAGGCGTTGGGATGGGGGGGAGGGACATCCTACAAAGAGCGTTTGTTTTTTTTTTTAATAAAAATTTATTTAAACAAAAAGAGGATACACCTGGAAACAAGACCTCAAAAGACTGAGATAAGTACTTCCATATTATTTTTACAAGGGAGTTAAAAAACCAAAATTTAATCTAAAACATCACCCCCAAAGAATCCACTCCTCCCGCACCAGTGAGCGAAGTGAGCGGGGTCGGCCTGGTTTGCGAATGCTGGCGGCCCGCCTCTCGGAGCCGCTGGTGGTCCACCGTCCTGGGCCTCCACCTCCTCCCTTGGAAGCTCCTTTTTAAGTGCTGCTAGGAACACAATGGATGCAGTCTCCACAGCTGACTCCAGTCCTTTTCAGACAGGGTAGTAAGAAGCCTGGAAAATTCCTTGGCAAGTGGAGCAGGGAAATTGAGACACAGCTGAACACAAGGGCCAAGCGACTTACAACCAGATACAAAAGGTCACCTCCCTGGAGGGAACGTGTAGGCCTCAGTTGTACTTCAGCTCCAGGCCCCCCCAAAAGCAGGGAAACAGTGCGGGTAGGTGCCGGAACCACCTGTAATGACTAAAGGACCCCTGTTCTGGCACAGACTAATCCGTGGAGACTTGAACCCTGAAAGGCAGTGGGCAGCTGGTCCCAGGCTAATCCCCTGAACTTGCCCCCCAAAGCCTCCTTTCGCCGCCTTCCCAGTGTTCTAAGGCAGCCCAGCCTGGGCTCTCCTGTTGCTGCTTCCATGCTAAGTCCTTCCTTGTTTCACTGTCCCCAGCTTTAATAAATGGCTTCTCAGGGTCACCTGGACTCATGTTGTAAACTCTTTCCTACACGAAGTTGAGAACCCACACACTGCAGCTGGCCCTGGGCGGACTGGCTCCGGGCCAGGCCCCTGTTCGCTAGCACTTGGAGGTGAGCACGTGTCAGATTCGGGCCACCCTCTGCGCCGCGTGGGTGCTGCTGTGGTCGCTGCAGACTGGAATCTTCCCATCAGCTCGCTCATTCACTTTTGAACAAAGAGGCTTGTCTGGGCCTGGGTGGGTGGTACTGATCTCCTTACCGCCCTGCCCTGATCCTATGAAAACCCTGCTGAGCTGCAGTGCTGGGCTGCCACTGACAGCCTGGCCAGGCCCCACGCTTCGCAGTCACTTCCCTGCCCTGGGGCTTCCATTCTCTCCGGGGCCAACCAGCGGTCTTTGACACCAATCCAACGTTGCCAAGGGTTCCCCATTAGGAGTGCCACAAAGGAAACGGTTCTGTGCAAAGCAGCTCCAGCGCTACACAGCATGGCTGTAAAAACAGCATAACCATAAGGTGTCCTTGGGATCAGGACCCTCCGGCTCAACAGCTTTGTGCTGCCGCACGCATTACCAGGACACCCACTTCAGCCCAAGGCGGCGGCTAAGTCCGAACTGTGGAGGAGCTGGCTTATATAGGTAGAGGGCCCCGCCCTCTGGTCCCTGATTGGTCAGAATGGAGCTGCTCTGATTAGCTGGCGAAGAAGGCGTGTGCAGCTCCAAGGGGAGGGCGGAAGCCTCAGCCCTATTGGCTGACATAGGAGTCCAGGAGCTCCTTCATCAGGGCAGCTCTGCCAATGAGAACCAGCGCAGGCAGCAGCCCGGGACGCAGGCTGGTGGCTGGGCGCAGGCTTCTTGTCCCTTAAGGGCAGTTTGCTTGAGAGGCCCATGTGCAGAAATGGCTCCTGGGCTCAGTATTTCTTTTTTTAAACTTAAGCCATCAGGAGCCCTTCTTAGAAGGCATTTTCTTCCTCAAGGTCCACAGAGAGAAAGTGGGAAAAATGCATAGCCTTAAGAGCTAGCATCAGATGCTCCTAAGGACAGGAGAGCGTGGCAGGGAAAGACCTTGATGGGTCCGTGGGTCAGGCAGGAGGGCGTCCGTGGGGGAGGGGAGGCAAGGCCGCGGCCAAGGGAATGAGGCTGGGCTCCCACGGGTGAGTGGAGAGGCCCCCTGGGGGGGGCATGAACGGCACGTTGGAAGTGAGGGCGCCTTAATCCATTTGAACTTTTTCGTGTGGCTTTGTCTGTCTTCCCGTGACTCCCAGGTCTTCGATAAATCCCCTGACTTAACCTTCCGCATACTCTCCCTTTTCCAAGTCCCGTGGCTGACCCTAGGAGCACCTGTGGCGCCTTCCGGCCCCCACGTCGCATTTTCACTGGGAGCCTTTACTGAATTTTCGCTGTTAGCACTCGCCGCTTCCAACATGCTCAGGTCTCTGCCGGGCTCTTCCACACCCCCTTTGTCTGCAGGGCCGGTCCACACCGCGCCGTTTGCTTCCAGCCCCTGGTGTGGCGCGGATGTTCATGCCCTGGGCTGAGAGGCCTCTTCTCCCTCCGGGACTGCTCGGGCGTTGGTTCGGGGCGTTGGGCCCGCCGCCCTCCCCATGCTTCACCAACTGCTCCCAACCGTGAGCCATGTCTTTATGTCCGAAGCTCCCAGAGGTTCTGCCCCAGGCGTCTGGCCTAGAGCGAGGGGACTACACCATGAAGAGTTGGGGGACTGGAGCAGAGCACCCAGGACAAGCCTGAACTGTGCAGGACATGGCCCGGGGGACACAGCTGCCTTGTCTGGACCCCTGACCCCAGAGAGGCTGCGGGCAGTGCAGGCCCCTTTCACAAACTTGCAGCCCCCCACCCTTCCTAGGCTTCAGCCCTCCGGCCTGCCCGGAGGAAGCCATCTCCTCAGGGTCCCCCTTTCTGGGACCCACCTGGAGCTTGTGGCCACTCCCCTTCCGTCTGGACTGCACCCGCAGCTCCATGGGTACCACTCACCCTGCTCAGGACTCCGTTCTCTGTCCCGAAGACGCAGCTGTTACCCAGCGTCCTGTCCCCAGCCCTGACGGGAGTTATCAATGCCATTTCTGTGCACGTGGTGGGAGTGGCTGCGTGAGGCCAGTGTGAACAGCAGGGCTGCATGGTTCCCACGCGTCCCATCACCAGTGTGAGCCCTTGATTATCTGCGGCAAGGTACCTGGAAGGTTCCAGTTGTCCTGTCCTCCCTCAGCATGGCTCCCTGAGGACCCAGTGGGAGGAAGACCCCACCCCGCGGCCAGCCTGAAGTGGACAAGTAGCGTGAGTGGCAGAGCTTTGTGGTTTGCAACGCTGGTCTTCCAGAGGCACTTGCTGCTGCGGTGCGCCTCAGCCCATGCGGTCTAGGAAGCAGCCCCTTGGAGAGGACGCTGCCATAACAACGGGGACGCGCACCGCGTCCCGGGGGCTGCCTGCCGCCCAGTGCAGGAGGCGGGACTGTTGGCGAGCTCTAATGCAACCGTGGAATATTTGGGAAAACTCAGCCGTGATGACTCCCGAGGCAATGACGTCCCAAGTGGCTGGGTCTGGTGGAGAAGTCGGGCAACGTTAGCCGCACGCGCCGATCACAGGTTGTGTCGGGCGAGACGCAGCCGGAAGAGATAGGCTGGGAGGAATTCTGGGTTTGTGAGCTGGGAGGAAAGAAGTGAGAAGGGCCGGGGAGATGGGGACACCCAGACTGAGAGCACCCGGCTCACCCCAGAGGGCAGACCGGAGGCGGAGCATGTGGGGCAAGGGCAACATCACCATGGGCGTGGTCCCCTCTGTTGGGACCACCCAGAGCTGCTTCTGAGCTGTCCAGAGGCTGGAGAGGCCTACGGGGTGGGGCCCCTCTCAGCAGTGACAGACCAGGAGGGCCGCGGCCAGCAGGGCTGGCCCCAGGCATGTGTCGAGCGCAGCTCATGAGAGCTGAACGGCCGAAGAAACCCAGAGCCGGGACCCAAAGCTTGGGACGAGACCCGCACACAGCCTCGGCAGGCAAGAGGCGAGATGTGGTGCAGCCCCAGAGGAGGGCTTCATGGCCAGTGCCATGCTTGTGGGGGGGCCAAGAAGCCAGGATGAGAATGGACCCCCAAGGGTGGAGCCAAGGGTCCCAGAGCACCCTGGACTGGGGCACCCACTCCAGGGATGGGTCCCTGGCAGCACCTGCCTGGCGAGGCTCCAGGTGGCTAGACAGGTGCTGCCAGGCACCTCCCGTGTCCCCCATCCCGAGGATGTTGTGGCGGCCTAGTTCCTGTTCCCTGAGGGGGCGGGGGGAGGCTGTCCCTGGGTAAGCGGACACCCACCCAGGCCTGGTGCAGGGTGGGCACATGGACCCTCATTCCTAGAGACCACGGAGACCCTGGGCATGGGCTTGCGCCATGACTGGGCAGGGACTGGACCACTTCCAGGGGAGGGGAGTCTGAAGTGCAGGGAACCGTTGCGGGTATTTGGTGACCTAATGGCCGGATGTGGTGACACAGGGTTGTGGTCCCACCATTTCTGATCCTGCCACGTCCTGGCCCCTTGTGATGAGGGGGCCCTCTGTGCCTGGGTCTGGCCAGGGTGTTGGGTCGCAGGTCACTTTGGACCAGGGCACATAATTCCGGCACGAGAGCTGCGACCAGGCAGCGCGGCCGCCGGCAGTGTGGGCCCGAACACCACCGCAGGAGCTCAGTGGCTGCAACCCACAGCTCAGCCGTCCTTCGCGGTGATGTCCTCAGTGGAGCCCCGTCTGCGCCACAGTCCATATAACACCCGTGCTAGTGGCCGTCACAGCCCCTCTGTCTCGATTCGCTGAGAGCACATGTCCCAGCCACTCTCGGTTTTCCGTTCCTTGTGTGGGATGGGGGACCACCATGGAGAAATGGCTCAGAGGGGAGTAACAAGGGGACTCTTTTGCTTTGGAGTTTGAGGATCCAATCGGAGGTCCCAGAGGCCTGGCTGAGGGGCTGGTGCTCAGACCAGAGGCTGTCAAACAGAGCCAGGATAGCCCGGCGGGGCTCGCATGCAGAGGGAGACCCCTCGGCCCTGCCCCGCACCCCCCGCCTCTGGCCAGGGGCCTGTGTGTCTGCAGAGCAGCTGTGGCCTGCTCCTGACCCCACCCTGGGGCCTCCAGGTGGATGTGGGGATGACCCAAAGGATGACCGAGCTGGGAGTTCGTTTTCAGGGGGGAGGTTTAATGGGACAGTCACGGGGACCCTGCTGCAGAGGTCCCCTGGGTGGCTGCGCTCTGAGCACAGGGTCCCCAGCCCCCCCAGCACAGTCGACCTAAAGACCAGGACTGCAGACCCGTCCCCTTGGGCACAGTGGCACCGGCCCCAGCGCCAAAAGACAGATGTCCTGGCCTGGGACCTCGTGCTCCCTGAGGGGCTAAGGCTTTCCAGGGGCTTGTCCCTAGGGATGTCCATTCTCTCCTCAGTGTCCCCTGTCCCCACACTGAGGGCACATCGGTGTCCTTGTCCCTCTGCCAGGGCCAACTGAGGCTGCTCACAGCAGGGGCCGGGTGCAGGGCTCTGCGGGAGGCACGCTGTGAGGACAGCGCGGCCCAGGCCTCCAGGCAGGTGTAAGGCACAGTGTGGCAGTCGCCGTGGGACTGTGGGGCCGGCAGCCCAGGGGCAGCACCCAGCAGCCAGTGTCGAGACAGGAGGACGTGGTGTGTGCTGGCCACTCTGGGGCCTGCAGTGCAAGAGGGCTGGGGGGCCAAGTCCACGGGCCTCGGCTGGCCACGAGGAGGTCCCTGGGCGCGGCCCCAGAGGCATGAGTGGCCCAGGCAGGGCTCGTGGCCAGAGCTGACGCGCAGTCGTGGCGGGCCTGGGCCAGTGAAGGCACAATCGTGGTGTCTGGGAGGTCAGGGCTAGGCAGACACGTTGACGTCCCTGAGAGAGATGGCGCTGCTGGGGGCGTCGTCCCCGAGCAACAGGGCTGGGGGGTCCGCGTCCACCTCGGCACTGGCTCCGGCCCCGCCCTGCTCCGCGCCAGGCTCCGCGCCGGGGCCCAGGCCCTGGGACAGGATCTGCTGGATGGTCCTGCGCAGGTTGGGGTGCAGCCGGCCCTGTGTCTGGCAGAAGACCTCCAGGGCGAACGACTTGAGGGTGCCGGTGCAGAGGTCCTCGTACAGCGGGATGGTGTACATGCGGGACATCTGGGGGCGGGGGCACGGGGGATGGCGGGGTCACGCTGGCTGCTCCCCGGCCCCTCCCGCCAGCCCACTGGCCCCGGGCCTGAGCTCGCGGTGACAAAGGGAAGGCCCCTGCTGGCTGGTCACCCCCACTACAGGCCCGTCGCCGGGGAGCTTGGGCTGAGCGGAGAGGCCGCGGCCCCCGTAGGCCTGGGACCCTCAGGCCTCCGAGACGCTCAGGAGCCCCTGGCGCCCAGGCCGGACCGAGCAGGCCTAACCCTCAGCCTCCGTCCAGCGTGTCCTCTCCGGACACAGCCTCCGTGAGGACTGGCGCTGTCTGCACTCTTCCCACGTGGTCCCCGCCCCAGATGCACGTCTTCCCGGCCCGTTCTCTAGGATGCCCGCCTGTGCAGCCAGGCAGGAGGGTCAGGCGAGGTGCTGGGGGTGGGGGGGGCAGGGCCCGCCCAGGTGGCCGCACCTGGCTCTCGAGGAAGCGCCGGACCCGGTGGAGGTCGGGGTAGTAGTCGTTCCGGACCACGATCTGCAGCCAGCGGATGCGGATCTCGGCATTCATGGAGTCCAGCAGGGACGAGTAGCACTTGGACAGGCTCGTCACCACCTCTGCGGGGCCGAGGGCAGGTCAGGGTTGGCAGGTGCCCCCCCCTCCCCCGGCCACTGTGGAACCCACTGTGGGACTCACCCTGGGGCAGCGGGGACCCGTCCAGGAGCCGGTCCAGGAACAGCGCTGTCTGGAAGGTCCTCCACTTGGAGATGTCGATGGCGCTGGCTGAGGCGGCCGCCTGGTCCAGGGGCGCCGCGGTCCACAGCTGGAAGAGGGCCTCCACAGGCCGAGTCAGGCTGGATCCCTGAGACAGGTCCGGCTCGGCCAGTGGTGGGCCCGTGGCGTTGAGCCAGCGCTCGAACTCCAGCCCTGCGGGGAGGTGTGATCCTGGGGTCCCCCCTGGGCTGCGAGGAGCTGCCCAGGATGACCTGCCCAGGAGATCCCAGAGCACGAGGGTGTCCCTGGGCAAGACTGTTCCGGGGCCTGGGGGCCCCCAAGGCAGGGGCTGTTTGGGGAGACTGGGGTCAGTTCTAGCACCCGCCACTTCAAGCCACCAGAGTGGCTTCTGTTAGGGACACAGGGAGGTCAGGAGGCTTGAGTTAATGACTAAGGGACCCCCCCCACCCACCAGCTCCCCATGCTTCTCCTGGGTACAAGACAATGGGGGCATTTAAAACCTGACCTGGGTACTGGGGGTAGGGGTCTCTTCACCACGCCAGGAAAGCGACACCCCTGCTTTAGAGCCCTGGTGCTAGGAAACTGGCAGGGGGTAGGCAGAGCCCACCCCCAAAACTCTTCAGTGCACCCCCAAAGCCCTGGGTGCACTTAACAAAACTTCTAAACACCGTCACCACACCCAGCCCGCCAAGCCACACCACACTGCCCTCCAGCAAATCTCGGCCCCTGCTATGGGTTGGGCCGCCCAGTCTCTCCTTCAGCCCCTGAGCCCTTGGACCCCCAGGGATGCCCACAGGGGTGTCGCACAACCAGGCCAGCAGGCTGCAGCCAGCTCTGAGGCCCCCTTCCTCCAGCCTGCCGCCCCTGCCCCTGCCCCAGCCCCCTTCCTGGGACTGCCTAAGTAGGCCAGCCCGGCCGACAGGCCACCTCCTCCTGCAGGCCCCCCAGCCCCCCTCAGGCGGGAAGCGCAGCCTCCTCCCTGTTTCTGGGGCCTCCCCGCCCAAGCCCGTGCTGTCCGGTGAGGACGTCCGAAGGACTGACAATGAAACCACAGGGCAG
Source organism: Mormoops blainvillei (assembly GCA_004026545.1). Lineage (NCBI taxonomy): Eukaryota > Metazoa > Chordata > Mammalia > Chiroptera > Mormoopidae > Mormoops > Mormoops blainvillei. Next base: position 57,415 of record PVJD01005023.1, read on the forward strand.
AGGGGGCACCCTGCGCAGCTGGGCCCCCACCCCTCAGGCTCCCCTGGCGGGCTGGGGGGAGCACATGGCAGGCTTCACCTGCCCGGCAGTCCACACTCTGCTCCCTCAGCTCTGGGAAGAAGCTCAAGAAGGAGTCCAGCAGGTCCTGGGCCACCACGCTGGTGAACTTGTACTTGTCCACATAAGCCTGCGGGGGGTGGGGGGGGACAAGGCAGGGCTCAGCAGGCCAGCGGGCCGGGCAGGGCCCGGCGGGAGGGGCAGGGCCTGTGCGGGGCAGGGCTGCTCACTCGTAGGAAGTCGTCGAAGCGCTGGGGGTCCCCACAGAGCTGGGACAGGTAGTAGACAAAGCAGTAACCCTTCTCGTAGGTGAACAGGTTCATCAAGTGGCTGGGGTTCACCCCTGAAACAACACCGGCTCTGGGTGGCACCCCCGCTGTGTCGCGGGGACAGGACGGGGTGGTCGGGCTGGTGGAGGGGGAAGGGCTAAGAGCCGCTGTCCCATATACGTCCAGATGCCCTGGCAGCACAGCGATGGGGTCTGCCCGCGGGGCCCGGGGCAGACCGAGGGCCCGCCCACCACGGACCGCGGCAGGTCCTCGGAGCCCACGAGAGGCGGTGGCAGGCTGAGGGGGCCTCAGGGGGCCTTCCCAGGGCTGGGGCTCTGGCCGTGGTGGGGACGAGGAGGCAGGCCTGGGGCGGGTACCTGGCTCCAGCTTGACCTGCAGCTTGCTGACCGGGCTGTCCTCACCGAGCAGCTTCATCTGCCTGTGCAGGGCGTCCAGGCGGAAGGCCGTCTCCAGACAGGTGAAGGCAGCACCTGGGCCGCCACGGAGGCCGGGGGGGATGGGGGCGGAGCGGGGGACGCGCCTGAGCATGGGGCAGGCCCGAGGCGGTCCCCGCCCTGAGCCTTGTGGAGCCCACCCAAGGCCACCCCTGTGGACACACCACAGCGGGGGGCTCGCACCCTGGAGGCCAGGCTGGCTCCCAGCCCCTCTGCGGTGCCCTGGCAGTGCCGGCCAGCACGAGGCCAGAGCCGCGCCCGACCTCCCGCCCCCTGCCCCGGGGTTGCTGGTCCCGGGGTCACTCCAAGGCAGTACCGTAGGTCTCAGTGGTGATGCGGCGCTGGGCATAGGTGGCCAGGCCCTCGCTCAGCCACATCTCCTCCCACGTGGCGTTGGTGACGGCATTGCCAAACCAGCTGTGGGCCACCTCGTGGATGACGTCGATGACCAGGAACTCGTCACACTCCAGAATGGAGGAGATGACGAAGGTAAGGCAGGGGTTCTCCATGGCCACGATGGGGAAGGAGGGAGGCAGGAAGACAATGTCGTACCTGCCCGGGAGGGAGGATGGGCTGCTGACCTTAAGAGGGCCGGGGGGGCAGGAGAGGTGGCTGGGTCGTGAGCGGCAACTCCTCCCCAGGAGGTCAGCCAAGGGGCCTCCTGCTGCTCCTCCTACGGAGGACGGGGACCTGCCCGCTGGTCGACCCCTCTTGCAGCCGGCCAGGGCTCCCAGGTTGCCCAGGACATACCTGCCCCACATGTACGGCCCGTACAGCCGCTCGGCCGCACTCAGCCACTGCTCCACCGCGCCTGACAGCTTGCTGGTGGCCGTGGGCAGGAGGCACGGCTCGGCCCACACGCGGCTCCTGTCACAGCGCAGAGCGGGGGGCTGAGGCCCGCCCCACCCCCTGGCCAGGCCCTCCCCCTGCTCTGGGCTCCAGGGCTACCCGTGTCTCGCCCAGCCTGGCTGAAGGCCAGCCTGCCCACCCCCGCCCCTCCTCACTCAAGGCCACCAGGCAGGCCCTTTAGCGGCCAGAGCCCAGCTGAATGCTGAGGGGCCACCAGGTTCCTTTTGTCTCTGAGCAGAAGGAACCGTGTGGGCTTGAGAGTGCCGGCTGGTCGGGGGCCAGGGCTGCCCGGTCTGGGGGCACGTTGGGGAGAGCAGCCTGGTGGGGATGAGACAGCAGAGCCAGTCCCCAGGGCGCAGGGTCGCCCAGCCCGAGGCCTGGGCCCCGGGCAGAGCTGCGGAAAGCAGGATGCAGAGGCTCTACCTGGGCCCGATGTCTGCCGGCTGCAGGTCCCCGGCCACCAGGGCCACGAGGTAGGCGGGCACGGGGTGCTCCATGCAGAAGCGGAAGACGCCCTCCTCCTCCACGTAGGAGCTCTGCGTGGCACTCATGAGCACCTGCACGCCCAGCGGGGCCTGCGGCGGGAGCCCGCCCATCAGGGAAAGGGGAGGAGCCCGCATCCGCCCTCAGGGTGCCCCACACTGAGGCGTCCTTGACAGGGAGCCCCATGGCCCCGTAAGGGCACCCCACAACCTGGGTCAGGGAGCCCGTCACCACCACTGGAGCTAAGCTCCAGTCTGCAAACCGCCTGCCCCTGGTGGGGGGTGGGGAGGCTGCCACCCCGAGGCCCAGGAACCCCGGCCCCCACCACGGGACCTGCAGCCCCCTCCTCGGGGGTCCTCCTGCTCATCCCAGGGCCAGGCCCCCAGCAGCAGCGCAGCCCGCCCCCCCAAGCGAGGAGGGCGGGCTCCCTGTGGGACGACGATCCCAGGGCGCCAGGTTGGGGGCGCAGACCTTGACCACTGCAGAGTAGGTGCACTTGACAGCAGGTGTGTCGAAGCAGGGGAAGAAGGAGCGGTTGCAGACGGAGTGGCCCTGGGTGAAGACGAAGGGCTTGGCACTGCCGTAGGTCAGCTCGGGGTCCAGCCACCAGATCTGCGGGGGCGGCAGCCGGGGTGTCAGCAGGCCCCCTCCTCCCCGGGGGGCCCAGTGCCCCGGGGCGGCCCATGGCGACGCCAGGACACCCTGAGCAGGGCAGGTCTCCTCCAGACGGCAGGGCCGCAGGAAGGGGGCCCGACACCTCTGAGGCAGCGGCTGGAGAGGAGGGACGCACGGGGCTGGGAGGCTGCGGCCTGACCAGGCTTACCCAGGGTGGCCAGCCACTAGGGTCGCCACCGCTGACCCACCCGCCCCGACCCCCAGGGCAAGCAGGGCAGCTGACCCAGAGGAGGCCTGCACTGCGTCGCCCGGGCCAGCCCTCCCTCCACGCAGCCGGACCTGCATCAGGAGCCAGCCCCTCTTCCCAGCCTCCAAAGGGAAATCGAGGCACAGTCGGAACACCCGAATCCAAATTCTCACAGGTCGGCAACTCAACTGGTGTCAGCCCGGAAAGGGAGCCAGGCACGTGAAAATGCGGGGCACCAGGGCTTCCTGATGACCCCACAGGAGTGAGCACAGCGATCCTTCCCAGGGTCGCCCCGGCAATGGGACTGGAGGTGAGGCCGGGAGGGACTCCCGCGGTGGGAGGGGCTCTAGGCCAGGGGCCTGCGGGCAGCGAGCTGAGGCCCGGCACTCGAAGTGGCACTGAAGCGGATGACCTGGACAGAAGTGTCCATGGGGAGGGCTGCTGAGGCCCATGCCCGGGGCCCTGGGGACACACCCCGCAGCGGCTGCCAGTACCCAGCCACCCATCCGGAGGTGGGGCTCTCTCCCCAGCAGACCCCTGCCAGTGCGCACAGACGTCTTCAAAATTCGCCTTAGCTGCCACGCGTCTGTCCCCTCACCACAGGAAGCCCGCGGCAGCACCTGCTGACCCCATGGGGCCTCCTGTGTTCAGTAGGGCTGTCTTAAGAGCCTGTTAAAAATGCAGACTCCGGGGCCCCACCCTAGAAGACTCCTTGCTGGGACCCACATTAAGGAGACGCCCCACGGAGAAACCTGCTGCAGGGAGCCCTTTGCCCATCCTGGGGACAGGCCCCCATGGTCCCCAAACTCCCTTCAGCCCCACCACCACAGCTTCTCATGGACCTCTCCCCTCCCCCGTGGCCCTCCTCAGGGTCTACCCAGCTCAGGCCTCCTGTCCCCGCTGCCCGCCTTCCCCTCTCAGCCTCTCAGGGGCCCAAGGGGTCCACAGTCCTCCCTGGGAGTCCGGGGCTGGGGCAGACCCCCAGGCAAGCAGGACCCCGCCCCAGAGGGGGCCACGGGGCACAGGGGGCACAGGTCCTGGCAGCAGAGGTACGGGTGCCGGCAGGCGGGAGGGGGAGAGGCAGGCCTAAGGGCTCCAGACACTGCGGACGGGGCGGACGGGGAAGACGGCTGCCCTTGCTGGCGGGGGATGGGGTTCAGGGATGGGGTGCACAGGGCGTGGGCCCCAGAGTCTGCAGCACCGCAAACTGCCTCCCAAGGAGCTGTGTCTTCACCCGGCACAGAGACAGGCTGAGGGACTTGGGCCCTGAGCCCCGCGACGTTCACGTGTGATGGTGGGCACCGAGGTCAGACACCAGCCTGTGGGTTGTCCCGGTCCCTTGTCCTCTGGGGACCACACAGCCCCATCCCTGCCTGAGTGCCCGAGGGCCCCACGGCAAGCCACAGAAAGCCCGGGGCAATGGCCACCCTTCCTGGCCAGGTCCCAGCCCCAGTGGGCTGAAGGCCCCGGTCCCGCCACGCAGCTGGCCACGGGTCCCGGGTACGCCAGACACAGGGGCTCCACGTGCCCATGTTCTTACTGCCCTGCTGGCAGGCACATCTGTCGGGTCCCCAGACGACATGAACAGGCAGCTGGGGCCAGCCCAGCCGGCCAGGGGCCACCCAGGTAGCCCCCAGGTCTGTGTCCAGTTTGGGTTGCCGGCCTGATGCCTCGGCACCCCCTGTCCGTCGCTCTGTCCATTCGCATGCCGTGGGCAGTGACGGAACCTCCAGGGCACTTCCATGTTGTGTGTGTGTGTGTGTGTGTGTGGGGAGAGGGGTGAAGTCACTTATGTACGGTCTGCACGGGCACCCAGGGAGACCTGGCAGAGCCTCTGAGGCAGTGGGAGCTCTGGGCCCAAAGTCCTGCAGAGCCTGTGTGTGTGTGTGCTGGGCACATGGGGCCACTCGGCCACAGCTTCCCACCAGTCCTCGCCCAGGAGGCCCAAAGCATGAGAGCCAAGCTGGCCCTCCGTCTCTCGCGCCACAAGTTCTGCCCCTTGCGCCCCCTCCGGAGAACAGACTGGGTGCCACAGGTTCTCAGAAGGCCAGGGTCACACGGAGGCCCTTCCAGAAGTGACGCCTTAGTGCCAGGCTCCAGCAGGTTCATAGCGTGGTAAGTGCCCACCAAAGTCGCCCTGTTCCTACACACCTGAAAGGAGGGGCCTCCCTTGGTGGCCGGCTGTTCCGGGTCCCCACCAGCGGCTGGGCCAGCGCCGTGGCTCTTACTCTGCCCAAGCCCTCTAAGGGCTCCCAGACAGCTGCTGAGATTGAGTTAAGGACGCCAGGACCGGACTCCAGGACCAGGACAGGAGCGCCGGGTGAGAGGCCAGGACCCCTGGGCCACACTGGCTCCGGTTCCGGGCAGGTGCCCCGGTCTCGGGTCAGCCTGGCAGCGCGGGGAGAGGCTGCCTGGCGACGACCCCACGCCAACCCGCCGCCCCGGAGCCCACCCTGGCAGGACTCACGGCAGGGGCGTCGGTCGAGGTGTAGCGCAGGATGACCTGGAAGGGCTGGTGCGCCTGCAGCTCCGGAGGCAGCGTGACGGTGAGCGAGGAGCCATAGTCGGTGAACGGGTCCACCCTGAAGGCCAGTGGGCAGCAGGCGGGCTCGGTGCCGGGCGCCTCGGGGAAGGCGGGCAGAGGGGGCGGGGGCGCGGGCCCGGGTCCGGGAGCGGCGAAGGCAAAGGCGCAGGGCTCGGCGGCGGCGGCGGGGGCGCGGCGGAAGGCAGCCGAGTGCAGGCGCAGGGCCGGGTGCGTGTCGAGCACGAGCGCGCGGGGCGCGGGCCGCAGCGCGCACAGCTCGAGCACCAGGCAGCCGGCCAGCTCGCGCGCCTCGGGCCGCAGCTCCAGGCCCAGCTGCAGGTGGCGGAGGCGGAAGAGCTGCGCGCTGGAGGCCGAGGCCACGTCCAGGGCGGGCGGCGGCTCGGGTGGCGGGCGGGCGGGCGCGGCCTCGGCGCCGGGCGCCTTGCGGCAGCAGCACTGCGCCGCCATGCCGCCGCGCTAGGTGAAATCCATGGGCGGCGCCGCGCCGGGCCGCGGGGAGCCGGCGAGGGGTGCCGGGCGGCGGCGGCGGCGGCGGTGGGGCGCGGGCACAACAGGAAGTCGCGACGGGAGCCGCCCGGCCCGGCCCCGCGCCGTGCGCCGCCCCGCTCCGGCTCCGCCTGGCCACCGCCGGGGGCGCTGTGCGCGGGGGACCGGGTGGCCGGGTGACCCGGGCGCTGTGAGCCGGGTACCGGGTGGCCGGGGTGCTGTGCGCGGGGGAACAGGCAGCGGGAGGCGCTGTGCACAGGTGGCCGGGAGCCTGGGTGCTGTGCGCGGGGCGGGACGGGGTTGGAGGGCTCTGTGCCAGGGGCTGGGGCGCTGTGAGGGGTAGTGAGCTGGGACCTGGGGACCCCGGGGACATTGTGCTCAAGACGGGGGCGCCCTGGGACCAGGGTGTCACAGGCAGCCAAGCGATCTCCCTGCCCTGTGCGCTTCCTACTTGGCCCACCAGAGAGATCCCCCCGCAGGCGCTGCTCTCTCGGGGACGCTGCGGGCCAGGTCCCTGGGACAGTGGCCGCGTCCGTGAAGCCGGGAAGTGTAGCGCCTGGAACTCCGTGTGTGATTCATCCACTGGGGGCTGAGGGAGTGATTCTCTTAGTCCCCCAACTCACCCCCCGCCCCCCCACCCCACCCCCTGTGAGACTAGTGGCGGTGTTTTGGGGCGAGGGGAGCTCATAGCCTCAGGGCTGTGCTGTCGGATCAGGTGGCCACTATCCTTGTGTGGCTGTTTAGGTTTGAATTATAATGAGTTCAGCTCCTCAGTTGCCGGAGCCTGTCCCACGGCCTCTGCGTGTGTCGAGTGCAGCGTGAGGCAGTTGGCAGCCGCACTGGACACAGCCCATATTCCCCTGTGGAAGGAAGTTCCGCTGGACAGTGCTGCCTGGAGGCCGGCAGGACCCTGGAGGGCAGATGTTTTAGGAGGTGAGTGCTGGGCCAGCAACGGGTCCTGGCCTGCCCGCCCCCGTCCCTCCTGCCCTGTGCTGTGCAGGGCCCTGGGCTCAGCGGGGACGGCCGCAGATGAAGCAAGACACCTAACGAGAGGGTGTCCGGTGGACCTTGAAGCCGTGGCGTGAGGGGGGCCACCACGGCATTGCTGTCAGCGTCGTGTGAGAACTCGGGGCCTTGGGAAGGGGGGGCTTTGCCTGGAGAGCACCCAGGAGCCCTGCGTGGCCCCCGCCTCGCCCAGCTGCGGAACAGCAAGGTGGGGGGCTGCACCAAGGCGCCGTGCTCGGTCTAGGCGGCGTCCCTGGGGGGAGTCTCCCGGACTCAGTGTCCCCATCTGTAACCACGTGACCGTGCCGCCCACCTCCCCCAGGGATGGGAGGGACAGCGGAAAGGGAGGATGCTGAGAGGAAGCGTGTGTGTTCATTGACGCAGAGCATGTTCACTGAGGCAGGTCCCCATGTCCCATCTCAGCTGGGGGACGCAGCCTCTCCCTTGGGACCCCCACCCCGAGGGCACTAGGAGCGCAGCGTTGCTTCCGTCACCTGGAGGCGGGGTCCATCCTGAGCCAGAGGCTCAGTAGGGAGAGGCCTGGGGTCGGGTCAGTCTTTCCTGCCCTCGGTGGCCCAGTGACTGCCTCAGTGGCAGGGCCCTGTGGTGCGAGGGTAGTGTTTTTGGTGGCCCTCCCAGGTGGCCGGCCTCCCCGAGCTCCACACCCAGGTCAGCGGGGCTGGGGCTAGCACACCACCAGGTCTGCATGGGGGTGCCTGCACCCACCCACCCTCAGGCAGGTCTACCAGCCACCTGGGCCCTTAGGGTGAGTTACGTCAGCGGCTTCTTGCCCTGCTGGTCCCCTGGGCTTGGGAGCCAGGGCTGGTCTCACCCCTTCTCTCCTGGAGGGTCCCGGGCATCTCCCTGGGCCAGGTCTGCACACGAGAGGGTGGAGTGGGGCAGCCTCGCTGGTCCAGAGGGGCTGTTACCTCCTTGGCCCCCAGGTTGGGGTACCTTCCACCCCACATGTACATAAAAAGCCAACTCAAGCCAGTCGGGAAGGAGCACACCAGCCTGTTTCTCAGTATTAATGCCAGCCCACCGGGCACCCTGTGGACTGTGAAGCCCACGGTAGTTGGCTCCACTCTCCGCCTGCCCCGTCCCGCTGACAGAGCTCTGGGACGGCTGCAGTGCAGTTCTCTCAGCCCACCCCGACCTGACCAGGGGAGGCAGACGTGGGAATCTGGCTGCTGAGTCAGGATCTCTCCCATAGGAATTTTCACACTCTGGCCTGTTGGTATCAAAACCTGGCCGGCTAGGTGGGCTGAAGCAGACGACTCTCCACCCTCCCCTACTGCACCTGGTCCGGGCACGCCCATTCAAGCGGCAGCCTCCAGGGAGGACGGTGGGTCCCTGGCCTCACCTGCCAGGGGGCGGAAGTGGAGGCGAGGGCTTCAAGGAGGACGCGGCATTCAGGCAGGGGCTGTGTTGTCCCTTGGACAGGTCTTGGGGATAACTGGGTCCCTGGTGGGAACCATAGTTGGGTGCTTCTCAGAACAGAGCTGGTGGGATAAGATGCTGATGTGACCCACAGACGCTATTCTGCGCGGCCTGGGCTCTGTCATCTCTGCGTCCTTGTCACCCAGGGCCAGGTCAGCGGGTTAGGGGCCATGCGAGCACAGGGGCCGCGAGCGGGGGTCGGCTGCGGCACGCAGGGTGACTCCCTGGGCACAGGGCCTTGCTCCCGACCTTCCGGCTGGGCAGAGCGCTGCACTCCCAAGGCTGCAGGTGGAGCCGCGGGGGCACATGCCAAGTGGAGAAGGTGGCAGCAGATGCCCACAGGGCCAATGCAACGGCGATGAGCTATGGGGGGCCGGGGGGAGTACGCGGCAGCCATCAAGCCTTCCGTTAAGGTGGCAGAAGTTGGGCTACAGCTGGGGCTGTGGCTCTCAGGGACGGGGGCTACTGCCTGGTGACCCCGAGCAGGGCTGGGTGTGGCATTCAACCTGAACCAGGGACAAACGGATGACATTGTTCCTGTTGCAGGTGCAGGAGCAACGGGGTGAGGTGGGGGGCAGCCCCTTCCATGACCACTCGTGCCTCGTCACAGAGTGGGCTTCCTGTTCCCACAGCTCTGGGCCCTGCTGGGACAGATGTCTCCGTTCCCAGGTAGGATGTGTGTGCCTGGGGACACACCGTTCCCCTGGATGGGAGCTGAGTTACCACCTCACACCTGGGGCTTCAGGCAAGTCAGGGTTGCCCTGCTGGACTTCCAGGGGCAGTGGGGTTTCTCTGCTGCTCGGTGGGCGTCGGAGGAGCATGCTGGCGCTTAGGCTGCACTCCTGATGCTTCCCAGGTAGAGTGGGACAGGAAACGGAGGGCACAGGTAGGGCCGCTCAGCGCCCTGTGGGGTCAAGATTCATCCCACCAGGAAAGACCGGCGCCAGCGAGTTGGCCAAGGGTGGAGGGGACGTGAAATAAGTAGTGGAAAGGGGAAACGGTAAATACGAACTATGATTATTTTATTCATTATCTTGTTATGTGTTTCTGTATATTGACCAGGAACTATATGTATATTTGGAATTCACACTGTAAACCCTGAGAAAAAAGATACCTACTAGGAAAGGCTCAAATAAAAAAGACAAACACCCACAGCTCAGCAGCCATTTCTGTACAGGGGTCGCTCGTGCAACCAGCGCGTTGCGGATAATGCACGAGAGCGGATAAGCCTCTGCTGCACGGAGCTGCCTGCCTGCCGTTTCGGCCCGCGGGGGCGGCCCTTATAAAGGGCTGCCACCTCCTTGTGCCAGCCAGTAAGCCCGAGGCTTTCCCTGTCCAATCAGACGCACAGCTCCCACCACCCTGGCTCTTTTCTGACCAATCAGACTGGGAGGAGTTGGAATCCTCATTTGCATTGGAGGCAGCCAGGGGCAGGACCTTCTGTGCATATAAGCCAGCTCTCCGCGGGCTCTGAGTGCGCTCTCTTTCCGCGGAAGGCTGGGGATTGTTGCCCTGGCGGAGCTGAGATGGGGCGGCTAGGGGCCTGGCCCCAGGGCCACCACACGGTCCCTGTTGGAAGACAACTGTGCTGTGTTGCACCTGAGCTGTTCACAGTGAATAGTTTCCTTCTTGGCCACACCCCAAATTGGGGGCTCCTGTTGGCATTTAATTGGCACCAACGATGATTGGTTGACGGCATGTATTACCCAATTTTAACTTTTCGTTCCCCCACCATCTTATTTAAGAAGTGGCGATAGTGCCCTGACTGCTGTGGCTCAGAGGGTTGGGTGTTGTTCCCAAACTGAAAGGTCACCGGTTCAATTCCTGGTCAGAGCACATGCCTGGGTTGTGGGCCAGGTCCCTGGTTGGGGCAGGTGAGAGGCAATCGGTGATGCTTCTTTCCTCCTCTATCCCTCTTCCCCCCTTTCTGTAACAATAAATAGGTACAGTCTTTTTAAAAAGCGTTGGCAGTGATGCATTCTCTAGTATCATCGTTAGGCCACAGGATATCCAGGTGAGGTGTGCGAGACCAGAAAATGAAAACATGCGCTCAGGTGCACGGGTGGTGGGTGCGTTGTTGGTATGAAGGTGGCTGCACGGGACCCAGTGTGGGCTCAATACTGTTCCTGAAATTGGGACACGAGTAAAGTAGGAGGTCGGCATGCTCAACAGTTTGTCACAACCTTGCAACCTCACCAGTATGTCGTGGCTGCTACAAGTCTGGAAACCATGGGTCCTCCCTGGCCTGGTCCTGCGTGTTGGGTTTTGAGACCTCAGACGGGACCACTGTGAGGCTGGGGAAAAGCCACTGTGGCTTGAGCAGGTGGCAGGCACCAGTTTGCCAACAGCCCCGGGCGTCCTCACTGAGTCGTCCACATCACGGCGGCCAGGAGCCAGCGTCAGGGTGGCAGGCCTCGGTGGCCCCTGAACTTCCCCATCTCCTGACCTTAGCTTCTGGTCTCGATGTCTCTGTAAGAAATACCTTTCCGCTTTAAGTTCAAGTGGTTTTGATCTTCCTTGCCAAGCCCCGTCTAATAAACTAGGGGTGTGCATAGACTCGGAGCCCCGACTTCGGGGTTGGACTGACCACCCAGGGCTCACTGTCCCGAGGGCTCCCGGGGCAGGCGGGACTCGGACCGCAGGGCCTCCTCGTACTCCCGGAGCTGAGACCAGAAGCCCGGGTTGGGCTCCGCCACGGGGCGGGCGCTCTTCACGGTCTGCAAACAAGGGGATTCGGTTCAGCGCCGCGCAGCGCTCGCTACAACGACCACAAGGGGCCACTACCGCTACGCCCCGCCCCTGCCCGGAGCCCCGCCCTCCAGGAAGACTCGGTCCCACGAGCGGCCCCGCCCTACCCCACCGGAAGGCCCGCCTACCTGGAAGGCCTGCTCCAGGCTGAGGCCGCGGTGCCGCATGAGGTAGGCGGTGCAGACGGCAGCCGAGCGGCTGCGGCCGTTCTTGCAGTACACGAGGCAGGCGCCGCCGGCGCGCACCGCGGCCTCCATGGCGGCGCAGGTGGGCTCCAGGTGCGCCAGCAGGTCCTCGGCCGGGTCGTCGAACACGGGCACGCGCAGCTCGGCCACGCCGGGCGCGCGAGGCCCGGGCTGCTGGCGCGAGACGTTGACGCACAGGGTGACGCCCGCGCGCGCCAGCAGCTCCGGCTGGGACGCGGCGCGCGCGTTCCCGAGGAAGAGGGAGGGCGCGACGTGCACAAACGGCGGCGATGCGACCTCGGGGCTCCCGAGGCGTCCGGCTCGTCCCGAGTCCATGGCCGGCGCTCGGGCGTCTGGCCCGGGGATGTGTTTGGGGCGGCCCGTCGGGCGGCGGGGCGCCCCGGACCCTAAAGGCCTCCGAGGGCCCCCGGGTCGGGCTGCATCGGGGCTGTGCAGGAGCGGGCCCGCCCACCGGGCTCTGGCCACTTCCTCATTGGCCAGGCCCTGCCTTCCCCCTCTCTGATTAGCTACTGGTGGGCGGGGCCTGGGAGCCGCACTGCGAGGCGGGGCTTCCAGAGCTGCGGGTGTGGGTCCCCGCGACCCCGGGAAGATTCATGGACGCGGACAGCTGCGCAGGAGGCCGTGCAGCGGGCGCGCCAGTAGGGCTCCAGCGGGGCTGGAGGGGGGACAGTGTCTCAAACTGGCTGCCGTGAAGAGCCGTGATTTTTAAGCACTGTGCTGCCGCAGGTACAGAACTTTCAAAATGGGCAATACCTGGCTCTTTGGTCAGGGGCACTGACCTTTTTTCCCTTGGATTGCCAAATAAAAAAATGACAAACGACAACAGCCAGCACAGCAGTCTGGCTTGAGTGAATCGAAGTCGTACCATATATCTATTTTCTGTCAGATGGGCAAAAAATATATTTTGGTGGTTGCAGCAGAATTTTAGGAGTTAATGTACATGTACCATGAGGCGACAAGGGTTGAAAATCGCTGTGTGGGGAGCAGAGGGCCCTGCCACAGATTCTCATCGGACCCTTATCAGTACCCTCCACGTCTAGTTGTCTACTTGGTGAACCACCTGGTTTCGCATATATTTTTTTTTAATTTATTTTTAGAAAGAGGGCAGGGGTGAGGGGGAGGGGAGGAAGAGAAACATCGTTTTGTTTGCCTCTAGACGGAGGGCCCAGCCCACAACTCAGGCATGTGCCCCAACCAGGAATCAAAGGGGCGACCTTTCAGTCCTAGGGTTAACTCCCAACCAACCCATTGAGCCATACCAGTCAGGGCGGTTTTGTGTATCCTTAATCACCACTTCCTATATAACTGCATGGCCGGCTCAGGTGCCCTTGAGTACAACTTTATGCGTATTCCTTCTGTTTCCTGATAAATTGCCCTTTGTAATTTATGCATTTTATTTTTTATTGTAAAGCATGGTTAATGTAAATAAAGCTATTTACCATTCACTGTTCATCATTTCTTTCTAGAATAGTATTTTTGTTGCTTGTATTTTTCTTAGTTGTTATTTTGGGACATCACTGTAACTTTAAAAAATTCATATCATTTAATGTCCACACAGTTGCCTCTTCAATAAGATTCATTGAGAAGACCTCTTCAATAGATTTTTTTTTTCCTGCTGGCCAGTACCTTTCAAGGAATGGTCTCAGTGAAAAGTAACTGTCTTGCAGTCTTGCATATATTTATTTAGTTGCAATTTCAATTTTAATAGTAAAAAGTTTTCTGATTCATCTCCATTGCTTACTTAAGTTTTGCAATCCCTGCTGCCAGAGATCATTCTCCAGTGCGGACCCCACCGCCACACACCCACGCGCCTAATCCTGGATAAATCTGACAAAGTCAACCTGTACAGTCCCTCCGGGCGCCCTTGATCCTCTTCATTCCAGCTGTAGCCACCAAGTATTGGTTACTGTCAGTCTTTATTGCGACCTGGGGCTCCCTTGTGAGCTAAAGGCTCAAGTACTGGTCTGCGGCCAGGTCTTCATCGGCTGCAGGTCCCGACATCACCTACAGAGGCCCACCCAGAACCCACTTCCCTCTTCTGTTGTAAGGAAAGACTCTACGTTCCAGAGATGGGGAGGCCGTGGAATTCCCACTTTCCCAAGCTCCAGAAGGGGCCCCTGGTTACCTTCAGCTAATCAGCACAGCTGTTCTCCCATGACTGCTTCATCAGGGTGTTACCCAACCCCACCAGTAGGGGGCGGGGTCCTACTGCCGGCTGCCTACCAGACAAATTCCCCCAAAGGGGAGTTCAATGGAAAAGAAAGGAATCTCTCATGTAATGGCAAGTTTCTGCCTAAAATGTGTGGGTAACAAACGCAAGGGGAAAGGAAAAGTCAGGGTATGACACCAAAAATAGCTATTTAAATACTTGTCATTACACAACCACTACATAGGTTCAAGAACGGAAAACAACGCAAGAATAAAAATCCATTCACAGCGCTGACTATGACCACCAAGGTCTTGGAAATAACAGCAAGTTTCTGCCTCAAAGCCGTTCCCTCTAAGGCACCCAAAGAAAAATCGCCCCGTCACCCTCCGCCAGCTCAGTTCAAGGTTGCGCCTGGAACCTCTTCTCCCACCCGAAGGCGTCAGGAACGTAGGTGGCTCAGCTGGTCTCCTGTCGCCGTCCCTCTGTTAATAACCTTGTTTGGAAACGGGGTCTTTGTAGATATAATGAAGTCGTACTGGATTAAACCAAGCGGCTAGTGTCCTTATAAGGAGAGGAAGACTGGGAGACCCAAACGCAAGGAAAAGAGTAACTGCTATTGTTTTGAGCCGCCCAGTCTGTGACACTTCGTTACAGCAGCTTCCGGAAACTAATACATCGCCCGATACAAAAGACGTCTAAACATATTTCTGGCAAATCCGACAATCTGGTGAGATTGGCAACACAATTCGAAACTCCCAGTGACCCCGGGCCCCAACCTCTTCTCATTCCCAGACCAGACCACCCGCTGCCCCTCTGTGCCCTCCACAAACATTTACTTTAGAGTCAGGCCGAGTTTGATCAAACACTGGCTTTACCGCGACCGTGGACAGGTTAATTCATCCCTCCGGTGTGTCTCAGTTTCCTCGGGGCTCTCCGCACGCGGGCGCTGGGAGCACTCCGCGCTCTGTCCCCGGGGGAGCCCTTAAGCCAGGGGCCGACTACGGTCCTCGGGGGGACGTGGGGCTCGGAGGCGGCGAGCGGGGAAGGCGGACCTGCCGGCCCGCGCGCTCTCGCGGGGCCCAGATAAGCGCACCGCTCCCGCGGACGTGCGGGGCGCTGGGCTGGGCTGGGGAGGGGTCCCCGGCGGGGGGAGGGACTGGGAGGGTACGGGTCGAGGGAGTCCTGTGAGGCCACAGAGGGGAAAGTCTAGCCCAGACTCCTGGACGCCGCGGGGCGTGCCTCTGGGCGTGTCCCGGCGAGGCCGGGCGCGGGATTGGCTGAGGTCGAGAGCCGCGCGTGGGCGTGACCGGTCTCCAGGGAAACCCGACGCTCTCGGGCTCCAGCGCTGTGCCCGGTGGAGACTGGCCCGCTGGGCTGCGCTGCTGGCGGACCCGGGGCGGCCGCTGCGAGCTCTCCGAGCCTCGGTGCGACCCCGCGGCAAGGCTGCGGTCGGGATCCCTGCGGGGAGGCAGCGACTCACCGTGAGTCGAAGTGGGAGGGGGCGGTCTCCTAGCTCCACAGAGGCGTCATGGGGCCTCTGTGTGGGTCCCACGCCCCCTGGGGGGAGCAGAGAGGAGATTTGGGACCCCACGTGCGTGATAGACTGTGAGTTAGGGGTTGGGTGGAGGCCATGCCCTTGCATCCGGTCCTGCAGCCCTCGCGGGCGGACTCCCGAGCCCCCCGGGGGAAGGGGTCTGTGTCCCCAGCCCTGGAGACTGGCGAGCGCAGGGCTGGCCCTGCCACATGGCTCTAACTAGTGGTCGCGGTTCGGGGGCCCGGTGGCTCTTCCTGCGGTTCCCACCCCACGAAGGGACGGGAACACCCCCGGAGCTCTGGCGAAGCTTTTCCGGGGGACTCTAAGAGGATGTGGGGGGCCGCGGCCTTGGGTCGCGTCCAGTTGGGGAGGCGGCCCTTTCTCTGAGACCGATGGGGCTGTGGGTGGTCAGCGGGCCCCTACCAGAAGCCCTGAGAGCTAATGTGGGTCTCGGGCTTTGCTTCCAGGTTCAAAGACAAGAGACATGGAAAGGGATTACTCGGACTTACTTTACGAAGTCCCAAATGGTGACCCGCTGGAGGGGAGGAGCAGCAAGCGTGCTGCCCCTGAGGACCCGGGAACCCTGGAGAGCTCCGAGCTCTTCCCCGAAAGGTGTGGGGACCCTTCCGTAAGCAGGTCTGCCTGCGACCCTGGGGACTAGGCTTAGCTGGGATCCAGCTTTAGGGCAGGTGTTCAGAAATCGCTAAAAGTTATTTTATCCCTCAAAAAACTAGTCTCTGGAGAAATAGAAAAAGCTCAGTGTTGGCTCAACAGTCAGTGAGGGAAAGTACCATAATGGAGGACTGGGCCCCGGAGCCTGTTCTTTGCTCTTTCCTTCTAGTTGCTCTCTCTGCCCCCGCCGTGTCACCTCCCAGCCTTAAGGACATTTGATTTACACTTCAGGGTCCCAGGGTGGTACAGCTTCTTCCAGGGATGTTGCTGCCCTGAGAGCTGACACATGGCAGTCCTACCTTGGGCCAGGTGCTGCCCTCACAGGGTTACCCTGACGTCTCAAGAAATCACCTTGTAACCCCAACATATTTGTCCCTGGTGTGGACTGAAGTGTATTCCCCAGCCCCGGAATTCCTGTGCTGAAGCCCTACCCCTCGATGTGATGGTATCGCGAAAGGGGGTTTGGGGGTAGTTAGGTCAGATGAGGTCGTGAAGGTGGGGCCCCCTGATGGCATTACTGCCCTTATAAGAAGAAGACGAGACTGACTAACAGCTTCCCCCGCCTCCCCGCCACGCGAGGACGCAGCGGAAACCGACCCTCATGGAGCACCAGGTCTTCAGACGCCCTGACCTCAGGCTTCCAGCTACCAGGACTGGGAGTGACGTGTGTCTGTGGTTTGAGCCCCGCCCATGCTGTTTGCCCAGCAGCCTGACGCTGTCCCCACTGAACGGATGAGGAAGCCGAGGCACAGGGCAGTAAGGAACCCGCCCGGTGGCAGAGCCATGTGGTCGAACTCTTGCCTCCCTTGCCAGCCGACTATGTCCAAGGACCCCGAAGGGGGCTTACAGCTAATTGGCTGCAGTAATGATTTTCTTGCTTGATCTCAGTCCCTTTCATTTATTTTTCTTAGGAAAATGTTTGAAAAATTTTAAAAAAGATTTTATTTATTTTTAGAGAGAGGTGAAGGGAGCAACACAGAGAGGGAGAGAAACATCAGTGTGTGGTAGCCTCTCGCGTGCCCCCTACCGGGGACCTGGCTGCAACCCAGGCCTGTGCCCCGACTGGGAACCGAACTGATGGCCCTTTGGTTTGCAGGCCGGTGCTCAATCCACTGAGCCACAGCAGCCAGGGCTGAAATTTTTTATTTCTCTTATTCTCACTGTCAGTTTTCTGTCGTCATTATTTTTTTTTTCAAATTAACAAGTGATCTCTGTGCCATGCAGAAAATGAGAAAATACTGACGTGTTGGTTTGCGAGGGCTGTAGCGAAGGACCACAGACTGGGTGACTTAAACAACAATTTATTGTTCTCCATTCTGAAGCCTAAGATTGAGGTGTGGGCAGGGTTGTTCCTTTCAAGTGTGTGGGAGACGCTGTGGCAGGCCTCTCCCCAGGCGTGCAGACGGCGTCTCCTCTCTGCCGACATGTCCCCTCTCTGTGCACTCCTCCCTGTCCCAACGTCATCCTTTTTTAAGGACAACAATCACGTTGCGTTAGGGCCCACATAAAGTCACAGTGTGAGGTTCTTTAGGGATAGGACTCCAACATATGAATTTTGGGGGGTGAGGGTACAATTCAACCCACAGGTAAGAAAAAACAACCCCAAAACAACAACAACAAAAGAAAAAAAAAAAAGCAACCGTCGTTGCATGTGGTTGTCTGTCCTTCTTGGCTTTTCCCTACAGACCTATAACAACATGGCAGGTGGAGATCCCCGTGCTTGAGGCAGCCCAGTCCCTCTTTGTTGGGCGGATGTTTCAGGCCCCCGGGGCTCGTGGCCGGCATTGGAGGGTCATCTGGTGGAGGGAGTTCACAGTCTGAGTGTCCCCATGCCGTGTGCGGCCGATAGCGGGCCGGTCTGGATAGACACCCCAGAGGCAGGGTCCCCCAGAGAGGCCTTCGGAGCGGGGAGGGCGTGTGTGTGCTGGGCGGGGGTGGGTCCCCGTTTGAGTCAGGACTATTCTTTTTAAAATGTTTTAAAAAGATGCCATTTATTTTTAGAGAGAGGAGAAGGGAGGGAGAAAGAGAGGGAGAGAAACACCGATGTGCGAGAGATACATGGAACAGTCATCTCTTGTGCACCCCTAACTGGGGACCTGGCCCACTCCCCAGGCTCGTGCCCCGACCGGGAATCGAACCAGCGACCTTTGGGTTCATAGGCCAGCGCTCAGTCCGCTGAGCCACACCAACCAGGGCAGGACTGTACTTTTAGACAGCAAGAACAGCAGAGAGGCGAGCCCACTGGGCACACGTCCTCTGCCCCCGCCGGGCGTGCGCTGCCCCACGCCTGAGCCCGCTGCTGCCCTCAGGCTGCTCTCTCGTCGCACCTCCTCCCGAAGCTTCTGATGCTCCTAGTCTAGGCTGTTGGTCGCTCCGCCCGAGTCTTCCCAGGCGCCGCCTGCTGCCCAGCTCAGGGGAGAAGAGTCTGCAGGGGACACTCGGGCTGGTGGCCGACAGCAGGCTCGCCCGGCGTGCAGCCGGAATGAGGCCGCCATTGGTCCTCTGCCTGGCCTGCCCCCAGGCCACCCACACCAGTTCCCTCGTGAGACAGGCTCGCCGCGCTTTCCACTTCCTGTGGGACCCTGGGCAACTGCTGCGCCCTCTCTGCCTCAGTTTCCCTTTCTGGAGAATGGGGATACCAACAGCCTCTGCCCCAGGGTTGTTGGGAGGATGAAGTGGGGGCAGAGTAGGGTTCTCACTCTCAGGATCTCCGGCCAGCTCAGTTCTTCCCACCCTCCACCTCCCCCCGCCCCCCAGGAATGGGCCACAGGCCCCGGAGGAGGAGGAGGAGCCCGAGGGCCCCCTCAGGGAGCAGGACCTACAGGAGGCCCACGTCCAGCTGGTCCAAGGCGTGCAGGAGTGGCAGGATGGCTGCGTCTACCAAGGGCAGTTTGGGCTGCACATGAAGATGGGGTGCGGAGAATTCTCGTGGCCCACGGGCGAGGTAACTGCTACCCACGCTTCCCTCCCCCCTCGCCCAGGGCTCGGCCAACCACGCCCCTTCTCAGTCCTTCCGAGGGACATGTGATGTGAACTCGTAGTTCCAGCAGCAGGAGGGGGGCCAGGCTGATGTCTCTCCGGAGAAATCCTGGACCGTGCCCCGGGCTCGCAGGGGCCTCTAGACCATGTGACCAGGACCGAGGCAGGGAGACAGGGGCCTGAGCCCACCATGGGCTTCTGCCAGCAACTGGTCACCAGGGCATTCATGGCACGAGCACTGGGTCGGATTTGTTCCTGGGTCCTCGGCTCGTCTCTCTCTCACCTGGCATGGTGCCGTGGGAGGTTTGGGTGCTTCCAGCACCCTCCCAGCGGCAGCTTCTCCCTGGGAAGGGGGAGCACGGCAGGGGGCCCGGGCTCCCCCGAGCAGCTGCTTGGGCAGCCTCAGAGGCTGGTGAAACAGAGAGGCCAGAGGGCGGAGGCTACTCCCCAGCAGTGACCTTGAACGCCGGACTTGTATTTGAAGAGCAGGACCAAGTCGGCGCTGCTGGTCAGAGGAGACCCGGGGGGTGGCTGGAAGCGGGGGCCGTGGCTCCGGTGCTGGGTGTGGACAGAGCCTTCCCAGCGGGAGTTAAACGGCCCCCACAGCCCCACACAAACAGTTTGCAACGGGCAGGCTGTTCCTTTTGACTCTCCACGTCACCGCACACAGCAAGTGTCGTGGGAGGCGGCTGTCCCCAGCCTAGGGCTTCCCTGCTGGCCAGTGTCTGGCACCGCCAGGCTCTCAGGAGGAGGAACCCGAATGGGGCCAGGCTGAAACCGAAAGGGTCGTGTTGGCTCTTGTAACTGGAAGCCCCTCGCCGGGGTCCTGTAGTGCCCCTCACGGCTGGGCCCAGGGTCCTGATGGCCGGTGGAGGGGGCGAGACCGACCTCCCACCACGGGCCAGCACGAAGGGGTGGCATCGCACACGCCTGCGGGAGAGAGAAGGCCCCGGCAGGCCCCTGGCCTGACTTGGGGACGGGTCCTGTGGCCAAGCCCAAATCAAGGCCTGGGCTGGGGCCCAGGGGCCCTCTGGCTGGCGGGCCTTGGTCACGTGCGCGGGGGAGGCCAGCGCACTGAAAACCCTGGGGGGGGGGGGCAGCTCTGCGGCCAGAGGGAAGAGAAGGATCACTAAGCAGGCAACAGTGTGTCCACTTCACGCCAAGTGGGGACAGTCGCCCGAGTGCTATCCAGCCTGCTCCTGGTGCTGAGGGCAGCGTCTGACCCGCGTGACAGTCCGGCCTGGCGATTAGACATCGCATGCTCCCCCTCCTGGGGTCCCCATGGAGGGACAGGCTCTGACATACCCTCTCCTGACACAGGCGGAGGTCCAATACTGAGGAGTTTAAAATCAAAGCCACACCCACGTCCCTAGCCTGAGCCCATAGCCCTGTCCCCCGGGCCACACTGGTGACCCGGAGACCAGCGGTACCCCCTCCCTGGGCCTCCTGCAGCCCGTGAACCTGAGCGGAGGCCGGGCGGGGTGCGAGCTGAGGCCAGGCCAGAGCCCCTGAGTGGACACAGCTTCTGCCCAGACCCAGGTGGGCACTGACCCCGTCATGGTCATGGCCTTTCCCTTCCAGAGCCAACTCCCCCACAAGCCAGGCAGGAGGGTGCGTGGCCATTGGGCCGGATAGGTCTGTTCACGTTGGCCACCCGAACTTGAAGGGGACCCTGTGGCCCGGCCGCCCATGAGTTTACGAGCCCAGTGGTCCCCGCTCATGGCTGGTCAGGCATGGGGCTCGGCTGGGAGGGTGTCCGGGGTGGGGTCTGGGTGCTGAGGGCGGCTTCTCAGAGCACCCTGTCCACAGTCCTACCACGGGCAGTTCTACCGGGACCACCGCCACGGCTTTGGCACCTACACATGGCCGGACGGCTCCCGCTTCACCGGCATGTTTTACCTCAGCAACCGAGAAGGCTACGGCACCATGTACACGAAGGGGCGGCTGTTCCAGGTGAGCAGACGGGGCCCCGTGCGCCTTTGAGAGGCGGGGCCCCCGTGTGGGCAGGCGAGGGGCGGGGCCACCATGTTTTCAGGCCACTGGACAAAAAAGATACTTAGGTTCTGGGACAGTTTGTCTCATATATGTACGTTTGTGTATATTTGTAGGTAATGGTGCCAATAGTAAGGTGCATGAGCGCGACAATGAAAACAATAAGAAATTGGAAACCTCTTCATTATCGTGTCCCCAGGGTAGGGATGGGATATTAGTAAGTTGTATATATTTTTATCTAGAACAATAAATGCACCTAAATATTTACTTTTTTACATATGACCTGGATCATTCCCTATATATTGTTTGGAAACTTGCCCCTTTATTTTCCCGGAGACCGTTCCTGGCTTTGTAAATACAGGTACCTTTTCCCTTCTTTTGCTTTATCACAGTGCAAGTGACACTAAAATTTACCGCATTAGCGTGCCGCTCTGCAGGCCCGACAGGCCCAGAGCCGTGTGACTGCCACCGCCGCCCCCAGTGCTGCCCCCTGCCCCATGTAACAGGCCTCTCCTCCCCCGCCAGCCCTTGTCTGATTCCTTTTGGCCTATCGTGCTGCCTTTGCAAGAACGCCGTGCGCGTGAGGTCGTGCACTATGTCTCTCTGAGAAAAGTGCATTTCGGCCACGGGCGTAGTTGTGTGTGCAGGGCTCTTGCCTTCTCGTCACTCAGTAGTTTTCCATTGTAGGGCCCACCGGTTTTCTGCTCCCCCACTGGCAGGCGTGGTAGACAGGTTGTTTCGTTTTTGGCAATTGTGAATAAAGCTGTTTTAAACATGTATATGTATGCGTACCTGTGGGTGTTCATATGTAAGCACGCGTGTGTGTGTGTAACCATGCTCCCAGATTCCCTGCTGCCCCCTACCAACCCCATCCCCTCTCCCGGCCCGTAACAGCCACTAATCTGGTTTCGTCTCTGCGGTTTCCCCTTTGCCGCAATTTCGCGCACATGGAATCACACAGCATGCAACATTTAGCGTTTGATTTTTTTCTGGCTTAGGGCGTGGTTCTTTTGAGACTCATACACGTTTTGCATGTGCCCATAACCCACCCATCTCTACATACCGAAGAGCTGTATTCCCTTGTACGGGTGTACGTCACCATCTGCCGATTCACCAACAGCTGCCTGTTTGAGTGTTTTCAGGTGTCTGGGTCTTATGAGTGCGGCTGCTAAGAGCTTTCGACGACACCTCTTCCTGTGGACACAAGTCTTTATTTTCACCTGGATAAGTACTGTGACTGGGCAGCACCCGTATGTTAAGCGTGCGGTAAGTTTTATAAGAACCTGCACAACGGTTTTGCGAAGCAACTGTGCCATTGTCCATTTCAGCCATCGCTGCACAAGATTTCCAGTTGCCCCACATCTTCATCGACACTTGGTATTGTCAGTTGTAAAATTCTAGCTATTCTAACGGGTGCCTTGTGGTTTGAATTTGTAATACCCTAATGACTGATCATTTGAACATCTTTTCAGGCTCTAATTTGCCATCCGTGTACCCCCTGGGGTGAAGTGCTGGGTCCCCTGCTTGGCCTGCTGCGTTTAATTGGGTGGCTTGGGTTCTTATTAGGGGCAAAAGTAGGTTTACAGCTGTTTGTATGGAAAATAACATAGTAATTAACAAATAATATAAGAATAAACTGTGTCTCACAACCGTAAAGTTACTTTTGCCCCACCCTGTATGTTGGCCATAGCACTGACCAATTATGTGACTCACAAATATTTCCTTCCAACAGTGGCTTGCCTTTCCACTTTCTTAACAGTGTCTTTTGAAAAGTAGGTTTTTAAAAACTGAGACAAGGCCTTACTTATCCGCCTGTCTTCCCTAGTCTTGTTTGGGGGGGTGTGCGTGCCCTGTTTAAGAAACCTTTGCTTAACCCACGGTTTCTAAGGTTGTCACCTGTGTTTACTTCTGTTTTATGGTTCTAGCGTGTACATTTAGGTCTGTGATTCATTTTGAGTTCATTTTTGTGTTTCACATGAAGCGAATGTCACTCCTCCCCCTTCACGCGTGGCTATCCAATCTCTCTGGCCCCATTTGTTGAAAAGACTAACGTTTCTCCACTGCCTAGCTTCTGCATCTTTGTCAAAAATCACACTGGAGACATGCGTCTGGTTGTCTGTGCGGTGTCCAAACTGACAGGCGAGCTCAAGTGTCAGCAGCCTCGTCTGTCTGCTGCTATGACAACCTCGCCGACCTTCTTCTTGCGGTTTTAGGGAATGTCACTGTCTACAGCTCGTATTTCGTCAGAGGGTGCGCGACAGTGATCCTTAGGAATTCTGTCATCTGCCTTCATTTATGAACTAAAGTTATTTATTTAAGAAAATTCTTCATCACCCTCGGTTACCATGAGGCTGTTTGTACGAGAAAGGCAAGATGCACACTTGATCTTCTTTCTTTTGTTCCAGTTTTCAGAATAGTGACTTGATTTCCCCACTGCCTTAAGAGGTGGCCCGTGACAGTCAGTTTATTTTTTAGTGTCTGCATAAACTCGTGGATTTTCACACATTGGCTGTGTTTCAGTCCCTGGCAGCTGTGGTGCGTTTTGATGCCCAGACTGTGCCCGCTGGTCAGGGCCTTTCACACACTTGCTGCCCTGGGCCCGGGGGGACTGTTTATCTGTGAAGCCTGTCCCCTCTGGTGGGACCAGTGCGTGGGAGCCAGGGTCTGAGTGCTCGTTGCTGCTATGTCGGCTGGTTGTGATTTTTACGCCTTTTTGGTAGCGAACCTAGAAAATTTCTTGATGAGGAAAGACATCCTCAGTTCCTCCTGACGGCTCCAGCCCCAGTTTAGGGGGGCAGTGGTTTCTTTTTTCTGTTTTTTTTTTTTTTATTTTTATTTTTAGAGAGAGGAGAAGGGAGGGAGAAAGGGATGGAACCAAACATCAGTTAGGTTACCTCTTGCACACCCTCAACGGGGGACCTGCCCTGCAACCCAGGCCTGTGCCCTGACTGGGAATCGAACCAGCGACACTTTGGTTCGCAGGCTGGTGCTCAGTCCACTGAGCCACACCGACGGCAGGGCTTTCAGTCACAACTATGGCCATGTTTGCCTACTTTTCCCTTAGTTCTAACGATCTTGGTTTCAAACTACTGATAAAACTTCTCATTGCTTTCTGTCAGGAGATACGTGCAATACCTTCAGGGTCACGACACAGCACCACGACCACTATCATGGTTTCCGAAGGCAGTTCTATGCCCCTCGCCCACCCTGTTGTGCCCCGGCTGTCTGCCAGGGATGTGGGGTCACAGCCCCCCAAACGAGTCCTCTCTGGGGCTAATCCACCCCTGGCTACAGAGGCACACTCACTTGTGTTATTTTGCTCTCCTGTTTTAGGATTCTAGTGTTGGAATATTGCTTTAATTTAGTTGTGTAACTCCGTGAAAACTGATGTTCCCCGATTAGATCGCTCACACAGGCCCGCCCAGAGGGGTGCACTCTGCTCCTTTTTCTCCAACATCCTGAGCCCCCCCTCGTCACGGCTGATATTTTATAGTTTTATCTTCGCATCTACACACTTCGAGCAAATGCGCACGCGTATTCCTCCCCCCGCCCCGTCCCAGCGCAGCACTTTCCCCTTCATTTCCTGACGTCTCGCGGGACAGAAGGTGACGCAAGGCCGAGCTGCAGGCAGCACTGATCTCCCAGCAGCACTGCCGTCGTGGCTCGCAGGCGGAGCCTGCCGCGTTTGCCCATGGCCTTCACGTCGCTCTCCTAAGAACGAGGTTGTTTGCTCAAAAGTCAACACTGCGAACCCTGAAAAAGAAGAAGCGCACTAAAACGGGTTCCTGGGGGCTAACTGGGCTCAAATTAAAAAACAAAACGAAACAAACAAACGAAAAAACAGCCTCCCTGCCGTTCCTGCCCGGGGGCCACGGCCGCCTGCCTGAGCGTCCGCCGCCCTGCGTCCCGCCCTCCGCGCAGCCCCTCGGGCAGAGCTCCCGGACCCTGTGCAGCCCATGGGACTGAGGCTTCCCCCCCCATCGGAGCTGCGCAGCTGCATCTCCCCGCCCCCAGCAACGTCTTCACTGACCCAAGCGGCTCCATTCTGACCAATGCGGACAGTGGCTTTAGGACCAATCGAACTGCAAGGATTTGGAGTCTTCGTCTGCAGGAGGGGGACCAGGGATTTCCGCCCCTGCTAGCCAGCTCCCCTCGGGGCCTGGGAGCACCCTTTCTCTTGCCACCCAACAACGAGTTTCTCGGGCTGAGTCGAAATACTCACGTCTGAAGGCGCCGAGCGAGGGCCCCGACCCCAGCGCGCCCCGCAGCCCTGCCGCATCACCACCGGGCCGCACTGCACCGAACGAAGTGCCCTTCGTCGGGGCGCCTCACGGGGGGCTGCCTGCCGGTGTTGAGTTGGCGCCAACGACTTGCTTGGCAGCACGCACGAAAAACAGAACATTGAAAACCCGCAGGCGCTTGCACCTGCGGCGTCACGTCACCCGCATTATCATGTGCTGTGATGTGCGCTGTGACCGCAGTTGTGATCATGGCTCTGATGACGGGTTATGTCCTCACAAAAATCCCTCGACCCGGAGCCCGGGTCAGGGGTGCGAGCGCCGCGGACTGCGCATAAACCCCCAGCAACTGCCCCGCTCCGCTCCTCCCTTGCCCCGCCTCCAGCCTTTCTTCCCAGTACGCGGACGTGGTGTCTAACACCTGCCGTGTGACACTCCAGAGCGACCTACTGTGCACCTGCCTTGCCCCCCTCTACACCCAGTCCTCCCTCCTGCCCCACTGGGCCACTTCCACAGGCTCCGGTGGCACTTGTGCCCCTTGACCGTTCCACAGGTTCTTCCGGAAACACCCCAGCCCCCGTCCCAGCCCCTTTGCGTGGCGAAGTCACCCTCAGAGCATTTTGGTCCTTCACTGCATCTTCTGCCACCCGCTAGGGACTGGGCGTCTCCCGTGGGCAGGCTGTGCTTCGCGGCGTGTCCCGAAGCCTGATGTGGGTGGCGCCCAGCCCGGGACCTGCAGCCAGAGCTGCCGAGCCGGGCGCGTTGAGCGGATGGAGAGCCGATGCGGGAGCCGCCGATCTTGGTTCACAGATGAGGGCACGCTCGAGAAGTGGCACACGGTCCCACTGTTTCAGGCCCGGATGGTTTCCTCTGCCCTCCCACGGCCTATAGGCACGCTCTGTGCCATCGCAGGAAAGATGGGTCCCTGGGAACCGAGCCTCTCTCTGTGCCCTCCGCAGGGAGCTCTGGTCCCAGGTTCCCTTGTTCTGGGGCTGCTTTATGTCTTGTTGTTTCTAGCCTGTTTCTCCTGGCTCTTCCGTCCCCACATCTGGTGGAAGCATCCAGAAAGGCTCAGGATTAGCCGCACTCTGCCAGGTTCATGGGCGGCAAGGACTGGCTCCTCCTCCTCCTCCTCCTCGGTCACACCTGCTGGGGTCAGTCTGACCCTGAGCCTGGTGCCTCCACCCCCACGCTGCTGGGGCGCCTGGGCTGGCTCCCCAGGTTAGAGCTGCCGAAACGAGCCCCTCGTACCATTCCCCACATGCGTCCACCTTGAGCCCTCCAGTCAGGCCCACGCCTTCTCGGAGAGGCCACCCCGCCCACCCTAGGTCTGCGGCGCGTCTTGCACAGAAGCGTCCATGTCTACACATTGGCTTTTGGACCCTGGGCCTGGGGCCTGCGGAGCTGGTCACGAGTCCGCTGCCCTGCTGAGTGCCCGCGGATCTCGTTTCGCAGGGGCTGTACAAAGCGGACCAGCGCTTCGGACCGGGCGTCGAGACCTACCCCGACGGCAGCCAGGACGTGGGGCTCTGGTTCCGGGAGCACTTGCTGAAGCTGTGCACAGCGGTCCCCGGGGGCTTCTCCATCCGCAGTTACCCCGAGTTTGCGGCCTTCCCCACGCACGCTCCGGCCAGAATCAGCCTTCCCGACGGGGGGACCATGCAGTGGGACCTGCACGAGCAGCAGGACCCGTTCTTCTACGACTACAAGCGGTTCCTGCTGGACGACAACCTGACGCTGCCCCCGGACCTGTGCATCTACTCGGTTGACAACACCCACCTGCCCATGACCCGTGCCCTCCACAGAGACCTGGACGCCCACATCTTCCTGCACGATATCCCTCTGTTTGTTGAGGATGGAGAACCCTGGTTCATCAAAAACGAGACCCCTCTGATGGTCAAAATGCAGAAGCAAGCTTATAAATTCAGGTAATCCCGGCTGCCGTTCTCGACCAATGTCCGGGGGCCACTCCTCCTGCCCTGACCGCCCGGCGCCCGGCTGAGTGGGTCTTGGGGGCTAGTGAGGTTGATGCAATAGGCTTCTCTTTTCAACTGACGCAGCCCCAGGATGAGGGGGGGCGAAAGCTGGGGCCGATGGGCTGGGGCGCGCCCACGCCGGGGTGCCAGAGGGCTGTGGGGCCGGGGTCTGCTGGCCTGCTCTGGGGGAAGGGGAGGTCAGGGGGCTGCTCGGTAAGTGTGGAGCCTTGGCCTGGGAGGGGCTGCGGAATAGGGTGTACTCCCGAGCCCCTGGAGCTGATTCGCGTCCTGGCGCGGAGCCGTTGTCCGTGTCTCCTCTGTGTAGGCTGAAGCTCGTGCCCCAGATGTGCGCAGGGTCGTGCCTAGGATTAGGTGGTCAGGTCCCTGGTCAAGGCCCACAGAAAGAGGGGGGACTGTTATTGCCGTGAAACCCGAATATGGGCCTGGGCAGAGTGGGCTGCGGGCTGGCCGGGCCCCTGGCTTCTCCAAAGACGGCCGGCAAAAGACGGAGCTGCTCTGCCAGCCTCCGAAGGCACCCCCACCCCACAGCCCTGGCATGGTTAATAGCACCAAAAGAAAGCTGGCTTCTTAAGCAAAATTTTCAAGAATATTTTAATCCCTTTCTTAAACTTTGTCTTCAGATATCACTGAGCTGTTTTAGAATGTGTATTTTGTGAGTGCAAGTGGCTACTTATGCATGTGTATGTCCACCCATCCATAGCCGTCCATCAACCCCCCACCCATCCGTCCGTCTACCTAACCACCCAGCCATCCACCCGTCCATCCATCCATCCGTCCATCCACTGAGTCACTGATGCACCAGTCCATCCACTGTGCAGACATCAGTTGAGCCCATAGTCGTTGGTACTATTGGGCCCAGAAGCCGTCATAAAGCCACAGTTCTTGCCTGGGAAGGGGGTTCGGTGCACACAGGAGGCTTTTGTGTGTGTGCTGAATAAGCCGTGGGACTTGCATGTTCTCTCCTCAATGTGGAAAGTGAATGAGCAGAGGTGGGATGTGGCTGCTTGGTACCAAGTGCCAGACCTCTGTGGGCACCTACCCCCTCCTCACCCAGGGCCCCTGCTGTGAGAGCCCCTCCCCAGCACACACGCAGGGACCGGATAAGTTAGGGACACATGGGGTCCACTTGCAGCCTTTACTGCCCAGGGCAGACGCTTAGCCCACTCGTCTTCACCTGCAGGCAGTGTGTGTCCCACCGCTCTGCCATGCCCACTCTGACCCTGGCTGGCCAGCGGAGCAGCCCCCCGGGGCTGCAGGGGCGGAGCAAAAAGAGGGCTGGGCAGCTTGGGGCTGAGGATGGAGGAGAGGAAGTATGGGAGGGTGGGCCAGGAAGGCCCCTTGGGTGGCTGGCGTTGGGTCCACGGAAGCTCCCCGTGTCACCAGGAACATGAAGGCACACTGCAGCTGGAACATGGGCGCCGTCCTGCAGGGGGACCGGAGCGGCTTTGCGCGCCACGGGCCCAAGGAGCGGCTGTCGAGGGAGCTGATCCTGAAGGCGGAGGAAGGCAACTATGACTGGATATACGGGGTCCTGAGAGACAACCTGGCCAGCCCCGATGTGGCCGACGCACAGGGCTACACAGCACTCGCCGCGGCTGCCGTGAGCGCCACTCCCCGTCTGCGTCTCCTCGCGATCACCCTCCAGTGGGTGGGGGCGCGGTCTCCCCGTCAGTCCCTCGGCGGGGGCCCGGGGTCACGTGGAACAGGACGAGGGCACGGAGATCTTCGCACGCCTTGGTCACGTGTGGGATGCCCCTCGGCCGAGCAGGAGCGGGAGTGCGAGGCCGCCTCTGAGCTCAGGCCCGTGGGGCCTCGCTCGGGGAAGCGGTTCCCACGCGTGCCGGGGCCCGCTCGCCCCCCGCCGAGGCGGCCTGCGGCCCTTGTGAGACCGGCCTTCTCCCTCCAGGTCCACGGCCACGCTGACATCGTCAGCCTGCTACTGGACAACGGGGCCGACGTGAACAAGTGCACGGACGAGGGCCTCACGCCCCTCGGCATGTGCTTCCTCCTCTGCTACCCGGTCCGGCCTTTCAAGCCCAGCGTGGCCGAGCGGACAGCGCCCGCGCCCCAGGTCAGCCTGTGCGCCCCGCGGTCTGGCTCAGCATCGCCGTCCACCTGTCTCCCGGCCCCGGCCCCCGTCGCCCATCCCTCTGTCCGTCTTCCCAGCTGCCCACCGGCCTCCCCTCCATGCATGGGCCAGGTTCGGACGAGGCGAAACGACAGCAAGGCCTGTGGCGGGAAGCAGGGGCAGGGACGGAGCCTGCGTGCTGGCTGGGCTGTTCTGAGCTCGCTGAGTGGACGCTGAAGGACATGTCCTTAAGCCACGTGCACAGCATCTGGGGCCCTGGAGCCCCTCCTGTGGTCCTCAGGAGAGGGGACGCCGGGGAAGGGAGTGGGGAGGCCCACCTCTGCCGAGTGGCCTTCAGCGGCAGCTTCCCGGAACGACAGGGCTGGTCGGTCCCCACAGCCTCTCCTCACCCAGAGGCCGTGGGTTCAGGCGGGCCTGTGGGGTCAGCGGAGGAAGACGCCGAGCGGCGGGGACCGAGGCTGCGCACCCTCAGGGCTCTGGCACCTGGAGGCGTCCTCACGCGCTCGGAGCAAATTAATTCTCGAAGGAGGAATCGGGCCTGCGGAGGTTTTTAATTCTGTTCCTAAAATTCTTGTAAAAATCACTCCCCCTTTGTGTTTCAACAAAGCTGGCCGCTCGTTCTCTCTGTGGGGACAGGGCTCTCCTCGGACCCCGGCACCGCCGCGCGGAGGGCGGCTCCCAGGCCTGGGCGGGCGTGGGCCCCCGGAGCAGGGCTGTGCCCGGAGGTGACGCCGTGGGCACGCGGCCGACTTCACGGGCCGCGGTCAGGCCAGGCTCCCGGGCCCCGAAGCCTCAACTGTTCGCTGAGAGAAATGAACCCAGACAGCCGGGCCGCCCCGGCAGTGCTGCCTCGGCGGGCTGCGGTGGGTGCCCGGACTGTGCGTCGCTGGCGCTGCCGAGGCTGGTCTGGGGTCCAGGCCCCGAGGAGGCCGGCCGTGGAGCCGGGACCAAGGGCACCGTGAGCCCCCGCAGGAGCCCGCAGTGACCGGCAGTTTTAGGAACCACGTGGGAAAGTTAAAGGTGGAATTACTGCCATTGATGTAGTTTATCTAATCCGGGGCGTCCACGATCTATCACATCTGCGGGACCCTCAGAAAGACGGGGGCCCGGCGGCTCACTGGGCCCACGTTTGCAAAAAGCGGACCCTTTGCGCCGTTTCTGCACCGGAGCCGCTCCCGCAACCTGCCCTTCAGGGAACGGCCCGCCCCGAGCCGCCCGCCCGCCCGCGGAACAGCCCCTAGAGCGGAGCCCTGGGACCTGTGGCAGCCAATGGGGCTGAGGCTCCCCGCCCCGTCCAATCGGAGCTGCGCAGCTGTATCCCCATCGGGTTCTCCACCAACCAGTCGAAGCACCTCCCTCTAACCAATCAGGGCAGCGTCTTTTGGACCAATCCAACTGCAAGGATTTGGAGCCTTCGCGTGCGTGAAGACGGACCCTTCCGGGGCCGCGGCGGGACTTCTGTGCGTAGGCACCACCCCCGCCGGGCGGGAGAGCAGCCGTTCCCGCGCCGCCGGGGAGCGCAGGCCGGCCGTGTCTCCCTGGCTTGGGCTGGGCCGCAGAAGGCGTCTTGCTGGAAGCACAGCTGGGCTGTCCAGCCAGAGCGGCGCCTGGCCCCAGGGCCACCTCGCAGCGGTGCTGTGCCACCATTGAGCTCTTTGTGCCGAATGAAGCGTTCTTCACTGCACCCAACGGGGGTTTCTTGATGGCGCGGAACTGGCGCCAGTGGCCATCAGCTGACACTTCAGCGTATAGCCGGTGGGGGACACTTTCCGGTCTTCCTCTGGTGTCTTCGCATCGAAGCGTGTTTGGCGCCAGACGCGTCTTGCCCCGCGTGCTGTTTCCGCGGGTGGCCGCTGTGTGGCTCCAGCCCCTGCGTGGGGCCTCCGGGGATGTGAGGCCCCTCTGCGGGCTTTAAAGAAGGCCCCTGGGCACTGCTGTGTCAGTGCTCTTGCCCATGCGCACGGATCTCTGCTAAAGAAAGCGTCGAATGGGGCTGCCACTCTGATATTTTTCCTCCTAATGATTTTTTTTTTTTTTTTGTTCTTTCCAAAGGATGTTGCAAAACTCCTGGGAACTCAACGCCGGTCCTCTGCATTCCACTACTCAGACTCCACGTACCACAACGTGGCGGTGCCCACCGCCGGCAGCCAGGAGCCCCTCTACCCAAGGGGCAGCCCCGAGAAGTGGGAGTCCATGCCGCCAAGGGGCAGCGCCGGCGATCCGGACAAGGGGCTGGAGGACGTGCTGGGGAGCCTGGACAAGCCCACGCTGTGCGGCGAGACCAACTTCGAGTCCAGCCTGTGTGCTCAGAACTTCCCTGTCGAGCCGCCGCAGGGCGAGCTGGAGAGGAGCGCCAAGGCCTACAGCTTGGTCGGGGCGCCCTCCTTCGGGACGGGCTCTGAGAGAGGGGCCGCGAGGCTGATGGCGCTGTCCATGGTCAAGTAGGTGGCTGGGATGTGGGCGGCGGGGCCGAGGGTCACCTTCAGCTTCACTCCCCCGCTCCCCTGGGAGATGACATTTGTAGCGCCTGCACCTCATCTCCAAGGGGTCCCGGGGGGCCTTGTCTGCTGGCTCGGTGCTGAGGACCTGGCTACGGCCTCAGAGGGACAGGCAGGAGAGAGCTCCGGGGTGTGCCCCGGACTGGCACGTGGGTGGTGGGCACCAGCCAGGGGCTTACACGCACTCACCCCACACACTCGCCCCGTACAGCCTAGACCGGTGGTTCTCCAAGCGTGCCCCGCGTGCCCCGGGGCGTCTCAGACCCTTTCAGGGAATCTGCGAGGCTGAGATGGTTCCCATAATAATCCTGAGACTTGTGTGACGGTCGCATGACACTCCTTTGCGTGTACAAGAGAACGCTGGCTTCACTTGGAGTTTGACTTGCTGACACCAGGGAAGTGACTAATTTATGACATCCTGACGTGGAGGCCATGCCTCGGGACGTTTTGTGTGACAAGATGGGGAGGACACCTGAAGCACGCCTGCCTCAAACCACAGTTGGAGGGTTTTGGGGGGAGCACTCCCGTGGCCCGAGCTGTGCTTGGCGTCGCCGTCCTCTCCCCAAGGGCCACCAGGGTTACTGGACAGAACGACCGGCTGGCACACGGTGGCTACTCTCCGGATCAGTTAGCTTTTGCTTTAAGGAGGGCACTGTCAACAGTGACGACGTCCCAGCGCCCCACGAGGGGAGAGCTCTGGGGCATCTGCACCACCACACGTCGTCTGCGACACACGCCCGCCAGGGACGACCTAGGCCCCTGTCCACACGACCAAGCCCGGCGCCACGGGCTCACTCGGTTGGCCCCTCGCGGGGTGGCAGAGGGCACATTGTCCGCAAAAGTGGTTCACGTCACTACGCGTCGGGCTTGTTATTGTTACCTTTTAAATGGACCAGGAAGTGTTTAGAAATTTCTCAGTTTTTAACATGTGCAATGTAGTGGACGTGGATGGGTAGAACCCACGTGAACCAGAGCTCTTCAGGTCCGCAAAGGACTTTAAGAGTGAAAAGGGGTCCCAAGGGCGGGAAGTTTGAGGACTGCCACTCTAGGCTGACCCAGCCCCTCTGCCGTCCTCCTGCCCAACTCGCCCTTGGTCTGCGCCGGGGGTGGGGGCAGCGCGAGTGGCAGACACACCACCAGCTCCACCCTCTGCCACCCTCAACGCTGGCTCAGCTCCTAAACCCCGTCCCCCTGGCCCTGTGGGGGCTGCCGTCCCAGCCCACCCAGCTGGCCTCTCCAGGCCCAGGGCTCAGCCCAGCTACCCCCCAGCTCTGTGCCCTTGTAAGAGACGTGTGTATGTGCAGGCACGTGTGCCTGTGTGTGGCATGTGCACACGTGTGTGTGGGGGCGTGTGTCATGTCTGGTGTGCATGGTGTTAGATGCTCTACATCCTCACAGCCCCCCAGGAGAGGGTGCTGGCCCCCACCCCACACTCCAGCTCACGGTGATCTCAGCAAGGCTAAGGAACCCTTGAGGTCTGAAGAGAGGCGGGGCCGCAGCTAGACCAGCACTGGGCTTGGCTGGCTCACCTAGGGCGGTTTGGTGACCGACGGGTCGCTCTGGCCCCAGGGTAGGGACTGGAGGTCTCGGAAGGGCAGGACCCTGGGGCTCAGGGCATCGCGGCTGAAGTCAGTGCCCCCCAAGCCTCCGGCCTGGGGTGCCTGTCCCGACCGGGGGTGCTCTCTAGGCAACTGCCCCTCCAGCCTGTGACCACGTCCTGCTGATCCTTCCAGACACGGAAACAGGTGGCCGACCATCACCCTCCTGCTGCACCGAGGCGCTGACCCCAACCTGTGCCGCGTGCCCATGCAGGTCCTGTTCTTTGCCGTGAAGGCCGGGGACGTGGATGGGGTGCAGCTGCTGCTGGAGAATGGAGCCCGGACCGACATCTGCCTCCCCCCTGAGGTGGGGCCCCGGGGTGGGGCTGGGGGTGTGGGGAGCGCAGCGGGAGGGACCGGCTGCGGGGGCCATTCGTGGTGCAAGGCCAGGGCACCTGGTTTGGACATTCACTGGGACCATCTGTCTTCCTGCTCTGGTTACACGAGCTCTCCCCTGCAACCCCCGCGGCCCTCCGTGGTGTTTAGAGGGT
Organism: Mormoops blainvillei; assembly: GCA_004026545.1. Taxonomy (NCBI): domain Eukaryota; kingdom Metazoa; phylum Chordata; class Mammalia; order Chiroptera; family Mormoopidae; genus Mormoops; species Mormoops blainvillei. The sequence continues at coordinate 91,057 of PVJD01005023.1, forward strand.
GTCGACGGGGGGTGGGGGGGGAGAGGCTGCCGGTGTTGTTCTGCCTCAGCGTCAGTCAGAGGTCCGTGACTCTCACCTTTTAGGACCTTTGGCCAGACCTTGTCTTTTTTTCTCTTCTGAGAATAAGGCCCAGTAGTGCGGGGAAGTGAAATTTGTGTAAAACTCAGGATATGTTTACTGCTTGCACTGCATCTTTCAAACTAAGGTTACAGCCTTCCAACTCAGAACGTACTCCCTCCCCCCACCCACCCACCCAAATTCCATCGCCAACCAAGTTCGGCTGTTTGCACGCACCCTTCACATGGAAGTGTTACTTTATCAAGGCGCCCGAGCAGCAGCAGGGCAGCCCGTCCCTCCGTGTGCACAGCCGGCCAACGCCAGTGCTTTCTGCGCGGACGTCCTTGTGGCCTGTCCCCGGGGCCCTTCCTGTTTCCTCAGGGTCCTGCTCAGGGGGTTGGCGAGGCCCCCACCTGGCCCGAGGTGCCCTGTGTGCTCCTGGCTGGGGTCGCGCTCCTAGTTGGCTGCGGCCCCTCCAGGACCAGGCCTCCCGACCACCCCTGGGGGCCAGTGCTGACCGGGCATCCTAGAGGCAGTGCGACAGTGACTGTGGGTGGACAGCAGGCCTGGGCGTGGCCTGGTGTCCAGACTGCAGGGCCATCTGTGGGCATCTGAACAAGGGCCTACCGGGAGGACGGGCCTTTCTTGGAGGAAGGCAGGGACAGTCGGTCTGCAATGGAGCTGAATCGTCGGGGCTGCTCTCCCCCCGCCTGGGACCCCGGCAGATGGAGGCACCTTGCAAGTGGGAACGGACGTGTCCATGGTCCCCTGTGGGCGGGCCACAATGTCCTGAGTGTCACAGCACGGCCGGCCAGGGTGCAGTGCTGCGGGTGGCGCCCAGGCCCATGTGGGGCGCCCTCCTGTAGGGGCAGTTGCTCACCCGGGAGTGGTGCCCTCACACCTCCTGCGCTTGCCCTGCAGCTGGGGGCGCTGACCCCCCTCCACGTTGCGGCCGCCCTTCCTGGGGCAGAGGGCATCAAGATAACAGAGCTACTGCTCCACACCATCACGGACGTGGACGCCCGGGCCGCTGACCAGGACGACGCGTATGGTGGGGGCAAGGTGCGCCAACTGCCACCGGGAGGACGCCCGGGGTTGCCCTGTAGACAGTGTCCATCCATTTAATCCAAAGTTCCACTTGTCCTTAGAGAGGGCGGTGGGCACTCTGTGCGCCCCAGAGCTGCCTGGCTGCGCCGCAGCGTGTGCACGGCGCCCTGGCGTGAGCGCGCGAGGGGCGGGCTCAGGGCACCCCGCGGGGCACGGGTGGGGGCTTCACAGGACGCTGCTCCAGACCCACAGCCCGGGAGCAGGGCCGCCCGCTCCTCCGTGTGAATGCCTCTGTGGGTGGACGCACGCCCGCGGGGGCTTGTGGCCTGTCCTGGCCGGGCAGTGGCAGGTCTCCGGGCAACTGCGGGAGGGGCCCGGGCCCCGACCTGACCCCTCTATGTGCACGCAGCTAGACCTGCTGCCTTCAAGCCTGAAGCTCAGCCACGAAGCAGGCCCGCCCGGCAACTACTACAGCAGGCCCACTGCTGTCCCCGACGAGGGCGGCAGGACGCCCCTGCATGTGGCCTGCGCGCGGGAGGACAACTACAGGGTGAGGGGCCCTCCCGGGGCAGCGGGCGCTGTGTGCTGCGTGTGCACGCCCCGGGGCTGCGCACGTGAGTGTGTTCACACTGGGGGTGTGGGTGTGTTTCTGTGCGTGCCCACTAGCTGTGTGCACGTGAGCAGCTGTGAGTTCCTGTAGGCAGTACATGCGTGCACATGGACACGTGTGCCTGTGCGTGTGTGCCTGGGTGGTGTGTGGGCACGTGGGTGTCCGTAATGGGGCAAGGCAGTGGGTCAGCGGCGCTGGTGGGGGACCGGCCGGGCTCAGGGGACAGACCTTGGGGTGTCGGCCCAAGGCCATCCTGCCTGAGTGGGCTCCGGATCAGGCAGGAGCGGTCACACTTGTTCCAGTTGAGTGGTGTGCAGCGCCCTGGGCTAAAACGCAGTGGGGAACGTCAGTGGCACTGCCTGTGACTCGCTTGTCCCGGTGTCATTTCAGAGCGTGTTGTAGGGACACTCATCCACACAGGTGCCTACACACGCACGGTCACAGTGTGACATTACTCTCCCACGTGGGGCCTGCCCTGGGCTGCAACTGCCCTGTGTCCCTCGGTCGGCCTGCGGCCCAGTCCCCAGTGGCGACAGGTCCTGTGGAGCCCTGGGCAGTGGCCCTCGGGCCCCGCCGCCCCGATCCCGGCAACCCCAGGATGGACGCGAGAGGCCGAGTGCCCAGAGTCGGGGGGGGGGCGGGGGGGGGAGCCAGGCCTGGGCGGCGCGGAGCCGTGGCCATGCAGCCCGGGCCAGCAAGCCTCTGGGCCTCAGTTTCCCCCCTGGAAGGCGGCCGTCAAGGCCGGGCCCAGGGGCCTGCGGCAGGGCCGCCGTTGCTGTACAGGCGGCGAATGTGTGCACCTCCCTCTGCGGGAGGAAGATGCCGGCAAGGGGGTTGGCCCTTCCAGGCCTCCCCGCTGCAGAACGCCCCTCTGGCCAAGACCTCCCGGGGCCTGGGCCAGTACCTGGACCAGAACCTTCCGAGGGTGCCCTGAGTCCGCAACAAGGAATGGGAACAGCTAGGCTCAAGAGAGCGGCTGGCCCCGGGCCCCCACCAGCAGGCGCGAGGTCTGCATTCTGAACACAGAGCTTTCCAGCTCACACCCGTGTCCTCTCCCACTCACACCCGTGTCCTCTCCCACTCACACCCGTGTCCTCTCCCACTCACACCCCGTGTCCTTTCCAACTCACACCCCATGTCCTTTCCAACTCACATCCCATGTCCTTTCCAACTCACACCCATGTCCTCTCCAACTCACACCCGTGTCCTCTCCCACTCACACCCTGTGTCCTCTGTGCTGATTTCCGATTTGGACAGGCTCCTTGGACACAGAGTTAGGAGACGCCAGAGGCAGCACCCTTGTGGGGTCACGGACAGGTGACTAGGGTACAATCCCAGAACTGCGAGGCGGGGCTGCAGTGGAGCCTGGGACACTTTCCCCGGAGCTTTGGCCTGGCCACCGAGGCTGGGGTGAGGTAGTGGGCTTGGAGGGGGGCAGCCCTGCCTGAGCACCTCTGGGAGAAGGAGGAGCAGGAGGGGACATCACGGTTCCCAGGGAAGGGCCGGGAGGGCATACGGAAAGTCTCCTTTCAGCCTGGCTGGGCGTCCTTCCCTGACCACGCCCTGGGCCCCTGAGCCCCAGGAAAGGGCACGTCCTCTGGCCACACCGAGTCTGCACCGGTGACCGTGGCCGTAAGGGCCAGACTCTCCCCTTCCTTTGAAACCGAGCTTTAAATCAGCCTGGGCATCGGCCGTCCTTCCCGTTTTTAATCAGAAACAGTGAATGTTTAGAAGACACCTTCTCTGTGTGAGGATCCATCCACACAGGGCCCCACCTGCCACTCCTCAGCCTGGAACTCGGAACCGTGGGCAAGGAGCTGGGGCGGAGGAAAGAGCGGATGGCCTCAGGGCGTCTGAGTTGGGACCCGCGCCAGGTGCTCCTGGGACTCGGGCCTCTCTAACCCGTCGCCCTGCCTCCCCCCGCAGTGCGCCCGGGACACCGTGCAGCTGCTCCTCGCCCACAGGGCCGACACCAGCCTGCTGTGGCAAGGCCACTCCCCGCTGTCCCTGTCCATCGCCAGCGGGAATGACCTGGTGAGCACGCGCCCACCCCCGACGGGCCCCTGCTCCATGGCGGGCGCCATGGTGGCCGTGGCAGAGACGGCGCAGGAGGCTTGGATCCCCTCCCCTGCGATGGAGCCCCCTGGAGAGAGCAGGGCAGCGAGAAGGAGGGCCCAGGCTCCCTTGGGGGCTTGCAGGGAAGGCACACAGGCCAGTGCCCACTCCCGCTGCCACCAAGGAACGTGCTTAGTCACCCCCCAGCCACCCCTCCGCCCTCCCTCCCTGCATTTGTATCCAGCCTCGCTTATCCTTTTACTTAGCTGTGATTTTCAGAGCATCGGCTGCGCGCCAGGCGGGTGCCCGTCCAGGGGGTAGATGCTGAGTGAAGCCGAGTCCCTGCCCCCGCCCCGTGTGGGGCACATTTTGAGGCGACGGCAAGTGCCCTGAGGAGGATAAATGTCCGGGGCAGGAGAGGGTGGAAGAGAGGCCCTTCAGCAGGGCGGCCAGAGCGCTTCTCTGGGAGGGGACCCTGCAGCAGAGGCCTAAAGCCGTGGAAGGCGTTGCTCCCACAGGCGGGGCTCCCAGCGCCCATCCCTCCCTCAGCGAGCCCTCCGGGTCCCTGCACCTGCCAGGTGCCATGGGACATAGCGGCCGGGGAGCTCGCTCCTAGGGGAAACCCCCAAGAGAGCCCAGCCCTTGAGTTGCTCTCGCTTCTGGCTTCCTGGGCGGCACCTGGGCTAGCAACTGGGGGCACAGCAGGGAACAAGGATCATGTGGCCACTCTGCACCCAGCCAGGTGGTCACAGAGACCCAGGTGGCCCGGACTAGGGGCAGGCTGGTCCCAGGGAGGCGGGGCCGGCCCTGGGCGGGCTCAGCGGTGCCCATGAGATGGACAACAGGACGGGGCGGGCAGAGTGCCGGTCCCCCCGAGGAACCACCGTGCACCCTGGCTCCTCCTCTGAGCCGGCGGCAGCCACGGGGAGCGCCCAGGGTGGCTTCCGTGAGCCCCAGCTGCAGCCGCCACTGACCTCGGCCCGGCAGTGGCCTCGCTGCGGGCCACCTCCAGCGGAGGGTGGGGCCTGGTGGGCGCCGGCCGGCTGACCAGCCTGTCTGTGTCCAGACTGTGAAGGAGCTTCTGGCCCACGGCGCAGACCCCAACCTGCTCCTGACCAAGGGCCTGGGGAGCGCCCTGTGTGTTGCCTGCGACATCGCCTACGAGCACCACCGGAGCATGGACGGCAAGCTGGCCCTGGTGAGGTGCGGCCGGGAGGGGCGGGGCGGCCCGGGCCGGGCTGTGCGGCGGGGGCCGTGGGACCCCCGGTTGGGGTCACCTCCCCAGCGGGTGAGCGTCATGCGATCTTGCTCTGTGCTCTTCCTGCCTCAGCATCCGAAGTACTTGAAACGATGAAAAATCCTTGCCTTTTAAAAAATGTGGACCTAAAACACGCCTCGAGGTGGCAACACTCAGAGGGCCAGACAGGAGCCCCTGGTTTGTCCCCGGAAAGACGGGCCGCGGTTTGGTCTGGTTGCAGGATTCTAGATTTTTCTGTGTCGAGTGGGCGTCAGCCGGGGATCCTGACAAGAGACCTCCTGGGCGGGGGACGGGGGTGGGGGATCGGGGCGCTGCGCCCCAGGCTGGGCTGCAGCCACCCCTGCTGGTGCTGTCTCCACCCGCTGCCCGCTGAGGAACAGATGCAGTGACGCTCGGTCACCGACAGACACCCCCCCAAGCAGATGCTCTGAGACCGAGACGTGCTCACCCTTCCGACCTCTGGCCCTGGTTTAATTAAGTCATGAGATAACACGTCCTCTTCTCCTAAACGCTTCCAGCATTTATGGTGACTAAAACATTTCCAGCCCAGACCGGTGTGGTTCGGTGGGTTGGGCGTCATCCCGCAAAGCGAAGGGTCACTGGTTCAATTCCTGGTCAGGGCACAGGCGGGGCACGCGCGAGAGGCATCCGGTCACTGTTTCTCTCTCTTTCTCCCACTCGTCTCCTCCCTCTAAAAATAAAGTATTAAAAAAACATTTTTATTAACTGTACATCGTAAGCAAGTTACAAATACACACAAGCAGAATTATGGCAGTTTCCGTCACCTGCACAGCACGTACACGTGACCTCCGTCACCTCTTCCCAGGGTCCCGCTCTGTCAGACCTGCCGCTGTCGGCCGCCAACCGCAGCCTCAGGTCCTGGTACTAGAAGAACTTCCGACTCGTTCTGTCGGACTGGCAGGCAGAGAAGTTTGTTGTTGGCAGATCGTGGCGCCTTTCTCTTCTCTTCTCGTGCGTGCACCCTGTTTTCCTCGCCCCCTCCTGGCCTCGGCAGGTGCGCGGTGAGTGGCGCTCCCTGGCCTGGTCCGTGGGGCTTCTGTCCCTCCCGGCCACTCTGCTTCGCTCCTCGGCAGGAGGGACGGGCCTCCCGCCTGCAGCTGCCAGGACTGCTCACCTGCATCTTCATGGAAGGTGGGGGTTTTTTGTGTTTTTTGCCAAAATGAAGTTACACTGTACACATTTTTGTTGTTGTTGTTATGGTAAAAGACACATAGAATTTACCATCTTAAACATAAAATCCTCACTTGAGGTCATGCTTATTGATTTTAGAGAGGAAGGGAGGGAGGGAGAGCGAGTGCCCGTGCGCGCCCTGACGGGATCGAACCCGCAGCCCTTTGGTGTACGGGACGATGCTCTAACTGGCTGAGCCACCGGCCGGAGCCGAGTTGACCGTCTTCACCATTTTTAAGGGCAGCGGCATTAAGCGCGTTCGCATTGCTGTGCGGCCGTCACTACCACCCACACCCGTAGCTCTTTTCATTTTGTAGAACCGGCACTCGGCCCCCATGAAACACTCCCTGGCCACCCCACCCCTGCCCCCCGCCGTTCACTCTGTCTTGAATCTCCCTGCTCTGGGCCCTTCGCACAGGCAGGGTCTCGCAGTGTGTGTCCCGTTGGGACAGCCCGATTCCACTGCGCGCCACGTCCCAAGGCCCCTGTGTGGGAGCAGGTGTCTGCTCGGCCTTCCTTTTGAGGCACAGTAACGTTCCCTCGTGCCCAAACCTTGCTGTGCTGTTCGAGTCCGTGGGTGGACACCCAGGTGGCCCCGTGTGGGCGGCTATAAACAATGCGGCTCGGACGCTGCCCGACTTGGCTTTCAAGTTGGGGATCTACCCCGAAGTGGAATTGTTGAGTCATATGGTCATTCTGTTTCTCATTTTTTCAGGACACTCCACGCTGTTTCCCACCGTGGCTGCCCCCTTCCCATGCCCCGGCGCCGGCGGGGCCCAGGGACCCCGTTGCCCCACGGCCTCGCCAGTGCTCGCTCTTCCCTGGGTTTATCGCGTAGCAACCGTCCTGACACGTGGGGGTGGATATATCATTTGGCTTTATTTTATTTGTGATTTGAGCGTCTTCTCATGGGTTTGTTGACCACTCGCGTACCTTCTCTGAAGAAATATCTGTCCAGTTCCTTTGCCCCTTTAACACATCGTTACTTATTGTTAAGTTGTAAGAGTCCCATCTGTGTTCTGGATATTATCACTCACCGGTCCTTGAGATTTCAAATGTTTCCTCGTGTCTGTGTGTTGCCTGTTTACTCTTTCACAGCAACCTTGGATGCCTGGAAGGGTTTAATGTTCACAAAGTCCGATTCCTCCTCCTCTTCTTTGTGGCCTGTGCCTTTGGTGTCACATCCCAGAAATCGCTGTCAAGTCCATTGTCCCGAAGCTTTTGTCCCACGTTTCCTTCTAAGGGTTTTATAGATTTAGCTAGAGTTTAAACAAGCGCTTTTTGGGACAATCCGGTGCTTTTCCTTCATCTTCCTTCATGTGGTGGGACTCGGTGCCCCGCTGCGAGCCCCCCACCTCGGCGGCGCGCCAGGCCGCTTGGGGGGTGGGGCCTGCACCTGGGCTGGGGCAGCTCCCTCCCAGAGGTCCCACTGTGCCGGCCACAGGCCTGGCATGACGCCCGCTGGCCACGAGGGACCCGTGTTTAAAGTCCACTGACGCCCCTGCACCCACGCGTGGGCCTGGTCCGGCCCCACTGGCTGCTGGTGTTTGGTGGCGTTTGCCCCCGGATGCCCGGCTTGGGCCCACGGAGCTTCGTGTGCCACCAGGGCTCTCAGCCTGTGACGCGTGAGTGCCAGCCGGGCTGGGAGCGTGCGGCCCTGTCGAGGGCACCATCGAGCAGCCCGAACACCGGCCTGGGCAGTGCCTGCTCCCTCGCTGGGGCCGTGACTTCGGCTGCCCTCCTCCGTCCAGCGAGGTCGGCAGGAGGGCCGGGAAGCCGTGGGCGGCCCAGGCCACAGCTTGGGGGTTGCTGGGGGCTTGGGCGTCCCAGTTCCGGACCCTGCCTCCTGCCGGCCTTGGTGGACACATGCCTCTGACGCAGCCCCGTTCTCCACAGATCGACCAGCTCATCAGCCACGGGGCTGACATCCTGGCCCCTGTGACGCTCACACAGGGGGACAAGGTGGCAGTGGGCACGGCCGTCGACTACGGGTATTTCAGGTTCTACCAGGTACGGCTTTGAGTTTCCCGTTGGTGGCGGGGGTGGAGTGGGGGCCTTTAGTGCCCCTTGGGCAAAGCCGGGCCAAAGGTTCCTCAGCCTCCGACCAGAGCACGGTCCTGGTCCCTCTGGAAGAGAAGACCTGGCGCCCCAGCGTGTCCAGGTGTGGCTGCTGTGCCCGGCACTGGGAGCGCTCACCCAGTTTGTCCTCACAGTGAGCCCCAAGAGTGAAGCTGTGGTACCCACCATATGCCCTTCCCGGGGCGGCAGGCCAGGGCTGGGAGAGGGCCCCGTCCATCCCGGGGCTGGGCCGGCACCCCGCAGTGATGGGCACACTGCTACAGGACCGCAAGATCGCCCACTGCCCCTTCCACATGCTGATGCCGGCAGAGCGGGAGACGTTCCTGGCCCGGAAGAGGCTGCTGGAGTACATGGGCGTCCAGCTGCGCTGTGCCGTACTGGCCAAGGAGAGCCAGTGGGACCCGAAGGTGCTGTACCTGAGCAAGCGAGGTGGGTGGCCGTGGACAGAGCCCCATCGCGTCTCCTGATGGTCGTGGGGGTGAGCCGCCGGGCTAGGAAGGGATGTGGGGGAGACCCGTCCTGCCACTGCCCGGGCCGCCTGGTGAGCCAGGGTCCGCGGTCCCTCGCATCCTGCCCGCCAAGGTGGGCGTGCGAGAGAGGTCGAGGAGGGGTCCCAGGACGACCTCAGGCGACACTGTGAGAGCACATTTGCCCAGGAACGCCCGCCCGGGGGGTGGGGGGCTGACTGGGCTGCTGCAGGAGCTGCGGGGGGCCCCCTGGGGGCAGCAGGGGGTCCTTGCCCCGTGAAGGCCCAGCCCAGGGCTGCCCGACCCCGGGACTAGGCTTCTCCCTCTCACAGGCAGGGGTCCGGGGGCAGGTGAGAGTGACCCCAGGACAGCGCAGGCCTGGTGCCTGTGGTTCCTGGGTGGACTGGCCAGCACGGGGGGAGGAGGAAGAGGGACCTGCTTGGTGCTTTGCTTGGTGCGCCCCGTCCAGGGGGCTGAACCGGGGACCCCTGCCTGTGTCTGGGGTGGTCTGCCCTGGGAAGTGGACTCTTGGGCCGTCCACAATCAGCAGGTGGCAGAGCCCATCTGAGCGAGTGGAGCTTGGGGCACAGCCTGGTGGGGCGGCCACAGGGTCGCTGGAGGCAGGGAAAGGCCTGTGGGCCTGGAAGGATCCAGAACACACCCCTGTGCACGTGGGGGCTTGTTGCTCAGTTGCAGCAGCGTCTTGTTCCGCTTGCTCAAGAGAATCGGACTTGGTGAGAGACCACTGGGGCCCGTGTTGGGCGTCTGCCCGGGAGAGGGACAGCGCGTCCCTGGACGGCGGGTTGGGGAGCCCATGGAGCCCCCCTCAGTGGCACTGGTCAGCCACTGGCGCCCCCCTGTGTGACGGAGCGTCGCCATTCGCAGGCCCGGCAGCGGCGGCCTTTTCACCTGCGTCTCCAAGGGGCCAGGGACTGGAAGGGACAGGAGCTGCATGGGACACAGCCAGCAAGGGGCAGCAGATGCTTTGTTAGGCCGACAGCGGCCCCTGCGAACCCCACAGCCAGAGCCGGACTCGAGCGGCGAGACACTGGCGTTGCCGAGGCCGGGAGGGGACAAGCGCGTCTTCTCCCAGCGTTTCCGTCCAGGGCCACCTGGAGTCACCCGCCCATGTGATTAGGCCAGAGGCAAGTGACGTGCACCTGCGTCGGAAAGGAAGGACTGAACTCCCTCCATTTGCATGTGTCATCTTGCAGATTGGAAATCCTCAGAATCCAGTTTGAAAACTAAAACTAATGTTAAGCCATTAAACTAAATGTATAAGTATTAATATATTAACATAAATATAAAACTATCCCACTATTAAAACTATAAATGCATTCAGTGAAGTTGTAGGATATAAGATCCATATACAAAAATCTTTAGTATTTCTATACAGTCTCAGTGAACAAACCAAAAATGAAATCAAAAAAGAAAACTCTATCTGTAATAGCATCAAAAAGAGTGAAAACTTACGCATACATTTAAAGAAGCTGTGTAAGACTTACATTCTGAAAACTACAAAACTTTGTTAAAGAAACGGCCCTGGCCAGTGAGGCTCAGTGGGTTGGAACGTCGTCCCATAACTGAAGGGTTGCAGGTTTGATTCCTGGCCAGGGCACATGGCTTGGTTGTGGGTTCGATCCCTGGTCTGGGCGCACATGGAAGGCAACCAATCAATTATTCTCTCTCGCATCCATGTTTCTCTCTCTCTTTAAAAAAAAAGAAAAAGGAAAAAATGTCCTCGGGTGAAGAGAAAGAAATTAAAGGAACCTCAATAAATGGAGAGCCATCACCCTGCAGAGTCCAGGCTGACCTCCTTGTGCAAACTGAGAAGCTGATTCTAAAGTCCGTGTGGAAATGCAAGAGTCCCAGAGCGGGCAGGCAAACTCGGGAAAGATCCAAGCTGAAGGGCCCACAGCTCCCAGTTTTAAACTCACTGCAAACCGGCGGTCATCGAGACGGCGTGGCACTTGTAGAAGAACGGACACAGGCCAGGGGGCAGGGACGCAGAGGTGAACCCGCGTGTCCACGCCGAGGCTTTCATGGGGCAAGGACAAAGGCCTTTTCAACAAATGGGACCGAGACACCTGGGTGTCCAAACACAAAAGAATGAAATTTGACCCGCACAGTGCATATAAAAATTAATTCAGTTTGGACTGAAGACCTAAATGTAAAAGCTTAAACTATGAAACTCTTAGAAGAAAACACGGGGGTGAGTCTTCACGTCCTCAGGCTGGACAGTCGATTCGTAGGTACGACACCAACAACATGAGCCGTGAATAAAACGGATCGAAATTGACTACCTTTTTTTTTGCTTCAAAGAGCACTTGATGAAATGAAAAGACAACCTACAGGAGAATAACTTTGTAAACCACACATCCCGTAAGGAGCTTGTGTGTAGAATAAACTGTCACAGCTCAGTAACAAGGACAGAAACTCAAATTAAAGACCAGACAAGGCCTGTGAATAGAAACGTGCCCGACGGTGGAGCGAAGGTACAGCGACCCGAGGAGGCACCCTGACCCCGAAAACGAGGCCAGCAGCTCCCTAGCCCGTAACGGTTTACTGGAGGGCGAAGTCGCTTCCAGGGATGGGACCGGAGCGGAGGCGACACTGCGGTCTGCACAGCTCAGCCTTGCCGCTAGCCCACTGCCACAGGACACACCTGTAGGACAGCCGGGGTGCCGATGGACAGACCGGACAAAGGGCCGAGTGAGCTGTCTGGGCAGGAGCCACACCTGCGATGCACCATCGCTCAGACTGGACACCAGCCCCGGGTTTGCTGTCTGTCTCAGTGGTGGTGCCGTTCCCGCCGTGGCTGGCGGAAGCTCGGCCCACGGAGCGCGGCTCCTCGTCGGCCCCGAGGCCTCGGGAGGCCGGCGGCCGTGGTTGAGTCCGGGCCCACAGCGCAAAAACCTGAACCGGAAGGAAATCGGGGCACAGGGGTGCAGTCAACCTCGATCACAGTGCCCTCTTCACAAAATTTCTTTAAGGAAGGACATCAACATCGAAACGGCCAACAGGCCCGTAAGAAGAGGCTCCGGGTCCCTGGACGTCGGGCACGAGCACATGGAGCCACCTGAGATACCACGTCACGCCCGGTTAGGAGGCTGTGACCAGAAATGTAGGAGTTGGGGAGCAGGAGGAGAGAGGGGCCCTCTTGCCCTGCCGGTGGGTGGGTGGGTGGAAAGTGGCCTGGCGGCTCCCCGAATGCCAACCAGAGTCCCCACATGACCCGGCAGTTCCACTCCTGGCGGTGCGCCCAAGAGAAGTGAGCACACGTCCCCCCGACACTTGCACACGAGTGTTCACAGCAGCGTGACTCGTGGAAGCCAGACGGGCACAGCCCACGCACCGTCCGCCGATGAACGGATAACAAGCCACGGCCGATGCACGGACACTCACTGCGACGTGGGGGGACCTTGAACATGCGACTCTCAGCGAGAGAGCGCACTCACGGACGGCCACATGTCGAGCGAGGTGCCCGGAAAGGCGAAGCCACGCAGACAGTGGTCGCCAGCAGCTGGGGGCCGGGGAGGCGGATGTGACCACAGTCAGGGGCTGGCGTCTGATGTGGAGTGAGGACAAAGTTCAGGTTGGCTGTGGCGACGGTTGCACACCTGAGAATGTGCTAGAGCCGCTGGGCTGTGCGCTTTGTAGGCGACGTAGAGGCCCTGCGAGTCACAGCTCGCAGCGGTTGTGAAGGAGGGTCCCGCCACCCCACCTGACAGACGCCCCCTCCCACTTGCACGTTTCCTCCTAGAGGCCCGCTTCTGCGTTCTTCATCGTCACCTCTCCCAGAAGCGTCCCCGTGCTGCGTGGTCTTCATAACATTGCCTGACGACACGTGCACTGTCAGAGCAGGGGGCCCACGCCCTCGTCCCCTCAGCAGCTCGCGTGGCGGCCTGGGTGCAGCAGGCACGGGAGGAGTAGGGGACAGAGGGGCGCCTGCCTTCCTGCGCTCACGGCCGGGGGTGTTTTCTCGTGGGACCCCTGCCTCTGAGGGGGTGGGAGGAAGCAGGGGTTGGGTGGCCTTTCTGGGCGGGTGGCGTATGTTGAAGGGGAGGACGGGGCAGGGACGTGGTGGGAGTCCCGTGGCTGGCGTGGGGACTCTCTGCCCTCCAGTCCTCTGCCGGCCCGCTGCATGCCCTCCGGCCACCCCAGTGGGGACTTTAGTCCCCACCCCAGGGTGGGCTGCGCACTGGGTCAGGCCAGAGAAGCCTGGTGCTGCCCTGTGGTCCTTTAATGGTGCGGTGACGGGTCCTGAGTCAGTCGGCGGCGGGAGGGAGGGTGACGAGGAAGCTGCGGTGCGCGAGAAGCAGACAGAAGCCCCCCGGGGGCTGTGGACACCTTGACCCCTCCAGGCCAAGCTCCGCTCTGCCTCCTGGACCTGCTGTGGGCTGTCCAGGGCTCGGGGCCCACCTGCTGGCGGGGGGTCCCGGGCGGGCTCGCTGCAGGAGTGTGGTTAGGGTTAGGGTAGCCCAGGCCCCCTCCCTCCGTGGGGGCCTCAGAGGCTCACGCGGTCTCTGTGTGCGCAGCGGAGCTGACCCCCTGCCTCAGGCTGAAGCAGAAGGCCTCTGGCCTGCCCAAGGCGCTGCGCTTGGAGGAACTGGAGCTGTGAGTGGCCGGCGTGGCAGGGAGGGGCAGCAGGGTGTGCTCAAGGGGCCCCTCCACCTCCTGGGGCGATGGCTGGGTGGCACATGTGTGCCGTCTCACGGACCCTCTGCCCCGCACCCCTCCCAGCCCCTCCACCTTGGGGTCACGGCTCGGCTCCCACCCTGCCCTTCCGGAACAGTCTCCTCGTGTTTGGTGCATGGAGCGGGGTGGTGGGCAGCGGGCAGGGGTGGCGTGCCCACCTCGGCTCACTCTCCTGCCAAAGCGGAGGGCGTACTGGGCTGACCCACAGCCCCACGGGCCCGCTCAGAGCTGCTGCCCCCACGAGACACAGCAGTCCCCCGCCCCCCACACTGTGGCATGTGGGCCCCCCGCCTCCTGCCCGGCCCTGCCTGTGAGCCGTTGGGCGGGGTCCCCAACATGGCGCTTGTTTTCTGTTCCGAGTGGCTCTGTGCTGGACGTCCCTGGGCGGGGCTTCAGGTTTCTGTCTGTGTGCAGGGGACACGGGGAAGGGCCCTGGGCCCGGTTGGGAGGCAGGGGTGGCAGGCACCGCCCAACGTCCGCGTGGCCCCCCGCAGGATTCCCTTCTTCAAGTTCTGCTACCAGTGCGGCCGCTCCGTCGGGGTGCGGCTCCTGCCCTGCAGCCGCTGCTACGGGATCCTGACCTGCGGCAAGAGCTGCAAGACCAGGGCCTGGGCTGACTTCCACAGCAGGGACTGCGGCACCCTGATGGCTATGGGTAGGTCCCCGAGCCAGCCGGGCCGCGTGGGCACGGGCGCTACCTGTGGGCCGGCCGGGCGAGGGTCCCATCATCCCCTGAAATCTCTGCGAGCCCAGACACTCCCAGAGGGTGGGGACCGGGGGCATGGAGCCAGCCTGGCCTTTGTCCACACACGGGGGTGCCCTGCTTCTCGCACCCACGGCTCCTGGGTGAGCCCGCCTGGGGGCTCCGCTGGACCCCTGGCCCCTGGCGGACGCGGGCTCCCCTGGGTCCTGGGCACTTGACCTTGGGACCACGGCCATGGGCGGGCTCCTCCCCGCCTGCCCTCTCAGGCGGCTCTGGGCCCTGGACAAGTGGAGGTCAGCAGCCGCTGCCCTGGGAACGCCCTCTCTTCCTCTGGGGTCAGCCGAGCCTGTCCTCCGGGTGGGAGGGGCTGGCTGACCCTTGCCCTTGGCCGAGCCCCTGATGCTGATCCTCTCTGGGCCCTGACACCGTCACCCCTGTCTCCCGCCCTGTGAAGTGGGGCTTTAGCAACACCTGAGCGCTAGGGGCGCCCTCCCCAGGGCTGCTCCGGGGGCCGCTTCGGGGCGCCAGGCCCCTCCCTCACGGCTCCCCTCTGCCAGTTCCCTCGCCAGGGCCCCACCTGGAGGAAGAGAGCTCGAGGGCGGAAGGATCTCAGTAAAGGGGCAGAGCCCGTGCCTCTCCTGTGGCACCTGCCGGGGGCGGAGCTGCCTCCAGCCTGAGGTCCTCCCCCTTCAGGGCTCTGGCAGCGCCTCCCTCCGACCTCAACCTCACAATAAAGTGGCCCCAGGGGCTGTGATTTAACCCCGTCTGTGCCACCGCGCCATCGTGGGCAAGTCCAGGGCTTCCCAGAGGCCCCGCCAGCGCGCTCTTCCCTGTGCAGGCCAGGCCGCCTCTGGGCCCACTAGGGTCAGGACCGGGGCGGAGGGTGCTATGGAAGGTGCTCCGGGGGCGTTTGGCGCCCCTTGCAGCAGGGGCTGGCGGGGTGTCTCAGTCACCGTCTTCCCAGGCTCCAGGGCACTGGCCCCCGTGGTGTTTGCGGGCGGGTGATGGGGGATGTGAAATCGCTGTGACTGAGGTGGAGGGGGGATGGGGCCACTGTGTGCCGGGCCAGCGGGCCTGCTCCCGTGGAGGGGCGCGTGGAAGGGGGCCGTGGGGACTGAGGGCCTGTCCCCAGGCCATGCAGGGAGGGGGGCGCAGGCAGGGGTCTGGCTGCTGAGAGCAGAGTGGTGGGGGCAGGGGGCTGTGGGCGCCCCCCACCAGGCTGACTCCTTGCTGGTCCAGGCAGCCCTGGTTTCCTTGGTCTCCTGTCGCAGCCGGGCTCCCCGACCGTCGGGAAGTCTGCTGGGGGCTCCTCGAGGGGGCGAGGAAGCCGCCTGGGCACAGGGACGGGGCCCCGTGCCCGTCTGGCGCCGATGGCACCCGCTGTGCTCGGGCCACAGCCCTAGTGCAGCCGCGGGGATGGGCTCCTGGCTGGGACGCCGCGGGTGGGGCGTGAACCCCAAGGAGGGGCGTGGGCGGCCCCACCACCTCTGCCAGTGGGGAGGACGCCCATAATGGGGGCCGTGAGCCCATGCCACGCCGTGGGCTGTGTAGGAGCGTTCGTGCCGAAGGAGGAAGAGACGCCGTTAGTGCCGCGCCCCAGCAATGACCACGACCGGCACGTCCCCCACCCCGTCCGTCTGTAGACACATGCACACGGGCCCGCACATGCACACACACACTCACACGTGCGCGCTGGAAGCTGGAGGTGTGGTCCGTATGTTTGAAACTAAACCACACACATCCCTCTTTGCTGTTAACTGTTTCCGTGCAACGCTGTGTTAATCGGGTGCGGCTTTATTTCCTGTGCTGTCTGCCATGGCCGCTTGCTGCCAGACAAGATGAAGACGGAGGCGCCGCGCCCTCCAGGACAAGCATCCTGCGTGTGTCCTTCCCGGGGGGACCCGTGCGTGGCCGCACACGCGTGCTCACCTGCAGCGACCGCACACCTGTGCTCTTTCACGCCCCTCTTGCTTTTCATTAAACAAAGGTCAGCTTTGCAACCGGGACCTGCCTTCCCGACACCTGCCCGCGTCCTGTCATCGCGCAGGTGCCCGCCGGGCGCCTCGTTGGTGGCGCTCCCGTCGTTTCGCTGACTTGGCGGTGTGCTGGCCGCACAGGAGTGGCCGATGTTCACCTTCGGTGGAATGCGCGAGGGTAGCTTCTCAGGTGTTGGGGGTCCCCGCCGCACGCGCTCTCAGGAGGGTCACAGCACGTCCGCGCGGAACGGCGACTTTGCTCGTCTCCAGAGGAGCTCATGCAGGCGAGCGCCCTCCCCACGTGGGATGTGGCGTCCCTGTGTCCCTGGTGTTCGGGGTGCAGCTCTCCCTGGCGCGTACGCACTCCCTGGGGCTCAGCACCTTCCCGGCCCTCGGCGGGGGCGCCTTGATGTGCTGCGGTGCGTTTCCTGCTGTGCTGCCGTGTTGGGTGTGCTGGGGACTGAGGAGGCCACCCCTCCCCCACCGCGGGGCCACAGGGGACGCACCCAGCTTCTAAGGACCCCCATGCCTCCTTGTTCTCCCTGTGGTTTTGTGAGCAGCCCAGGATTAATGCCTGTGTGAGGGGTGAGCGCCCCCACGGCCAGCGCCGAGGCCGTGCCCAAGCTTGGGGGGACTCCAGGCCACGCTGGGTGACCCGCACTCGGGGACCCATCTCCACAGGCTCTTCGCATGAAATGCAGTCGTGCCGTGCACACGCAGATGACATGTGTCTTGCTGGGCCTTGTCACTTGTTTGGCTGGGGACACAGCGGGCACGGTCCCAGTGTTGTTTCCCAGGCAGCGGTGGGTGTTGTGCTGCGTTTGATGGTGTCTCTCATGTGGGGTCGTGTCCCCTGCTCTGGCTTCTCACCGCACGTCCTGTGCCGCAGGACGTCTGCTCAGCTCTTCACAGTCCAGCCGTTTCCAGGAGCCCGTGCCGCCGCCACCCCCACTCTCCACTCAGTCCCGTGGCCCCCGGCCCCCGGCCCTGCAGAGGTCAGGCCCTGTCGCTCCTCTGTCCACACGCGGGATGCCCCATCAGAGTGCTGGCTGCTCTGCCCAGCCTCCCCCGCGTGTTGCTCGGTGTCCCTCGTGTGCGCAGCGCCATGCCTGCCCGGAGCGTCCAGGCGGATGCCGCCCACCCTCCCCCGCTGGACCCATTGTGTGGGGACACCCGCTCTGGGCGCCCAGGACACGGCGGAGGACTGCAAGGTGGGAGCCCCGCCCTGCCAGGGAGGCCTGAGGTTCGTGAGGTGCTGCCAGGTTCCCCGGGGCCGCGCTGTGCTCATACCGGGCGCAGAGCGGGTCCTCCGCACCCGCCAGTGGGGCAGCTGGGCCAGCAGGTCCCCCAGGGCCCCCCCCTGTCGTCGTCTCCCACCCACACTGAATGACGACTGTGGCCGGGGCCGTCGGCGCCTGGCTCCGTTGAAGCCCCGTCCCAGCCCACGCCTTTCCGGCCTCTGCAGCTTCTTCTCTGTCCCTCCGTGGCACACGGCACGCAGGCTGGCGTTGTGCGGTGTTAGGAGACGGGGCAGCTGCAGGCCAGCTTGTGATCTGGGGGGAATGTTCTCAGACGCCGGCTTCTTAAAGGACACAGGCGTCCCGTCTTCCGGGGGCTGTCACAGTAAAGCCAGTCGTGCTGGCTCAGACCTTCACCTCCTCGTGGGACTTCATTTTGTCCCACGGACCTGCTCGCTCCATTGATGGGGCGGCTTTGTGTGTTTTTACTCACGAGGTGACACGCCCACCCCCGCCTGGCCCACAGCCTCGGGTCCCTGGAAGGCTGGCTGCCCCGGTGCAGGCCCCGGGCCCTGCCGTCCTCACCCCTTCCCTGCTGCCCAGAACATCCTGCTCCTGAGGGAGTCGGTCGCCTCCATCCTCAGCACATACGGGAACCAGCCACTTCCCACCACGCGCTGGGCGGCTGCCGCGGCGTCTGGGGACGGCGCCTTGTGGCCCTACTCTGTGCTGAGAGCCGTGCCAGCGCCCAGCGATGCTGCCCTGCTGGTCTGCAGCGGGTCCCCTCCCACGGTGCCGTGGGACTCTCGGGGGCACCTGGGGCTCAAAGCTGTGCCTCTGGTCGGGGTTCCCCATCACGGACCCAGTCGTCCCTGCCTGGGGCCGGCGCGGGGGGCGGCAGTCGGAGGCCCGGCACTGCCCACGGGTACGGAGTGAGAGGGGCCTCCCAGTCACCTGTCCTCAGGGCTCCCGCTGAGTGCGCGTGCTCCAGACGGTTCTGTGGCGCTGCGAGGCCCTCTGCCTGCCCCTGTCCACTGTGCTCGGGCTGGCTGGCCACCCTGGGGAACCCCCGCCTCGCCCCCCCCGGGACTGTCAGTCATCTGCTGGAGGTTGGCGAGAGGCCAACACACCCAAGTTGCCGGGGAGGGGTGTGCAGCCTGCCGTGCCGGGGCCACGGGGCCCGGCTGGGGGGTGAGGTCAGAGGGGACGGGTTGCAGACTCTGTGTCTCGTGAGGACCTAGACGTGCCAGGGAGAGAGGCCACTCCGGATGTAACTGGGGTGGCCGAGTCGGGTGACTGGTGGGGGGTCTGTTCGTTGCGGGTGGCCTGAGGCTGGCCCAACGGCCTCCTCCCTGCCCTGGGCCTCGCCCGCCCGCCCCTGCTTCGGAGACGCTCCCACACAGCCACCTGGCTCGCCCGTCCCCTGGGACCCTGCTCCTGCCTCCCGGCCTCTCCGGCTTCCTCTCGACCACCCGCCTGGCCTCCTGGGGGTCCTCTCGGGCTGGGAAAGAGGTGCCCTGCCACCTGGCCGAGCCTGAGGCTCACACAGACAGCAGCGAGGTGGGGCAGACGGAGGACAGGGCAACTTCTGAGCAGGTGCGGAAGCGGGGCTGCAGGGTCCGGGTTAGGTGGGAGGGCGGGGACAGGGGGCCAGTCTGTAGGTGCCCCCTCCCCGAGTCCCACACCTGAGGGGTGGCCGGGAAGGGTCAGGGGAGCCTTGGAGGGGGGACCCAGGAGGCCAGGCAGAGGGGGCACAGCCGGGGCGGAGGCCTGGCGACCGGGGAGGGTGCTGGTCTTGGGCTGGAATGTTGGCACAGAGCTGAATGGCCCGGAATCTGCCGGTGTCAGGGTTCCGCGCGTGTCCCCATGGCCTCTGGAGAGGTGGGCGGTGAGGGGGGCCCATCGAGCCCAGGAAGCACGCAGACGCCCTGCGGGCTGGGGAGCCGGGCACCGCCCCCCGCCCGCTCCGTCCCCGGCCACGGCGGCAGACTGCCCATGAGCCTGGGAGGCCCTGCCAGGCTGCGGTCCTGGCGTAGCCTCGCGTGCGCTTTGTGTTCTGGTTTGTGGGGGGCTGCCCCTGACACACAGGCCTCGCAGCCCACGAACCTGCGGGCCCACCTGCTGCTGCGATGTCGGGATTGAAAAAACCGACCGAACACCACAGCCCCTGACCTCTCGGCGGGCCGGCGTCCACCCCGACGTGCCCCCAGGCGGCGCTGGCCTGGCGCTGGGCCGGCGCCCGTCCCTCCTGCGCCTTTCCCAGGGTGCCCCTCACCGCACGCCCCGGGAAGATCTCGCGTTTCCCTGACGACAGCGAGGCTGAGCGTCCCCGCCGCTCCACGCCCTGGGCCGCAGGGGCTCCCTGGCTGGGAGGCCCCTTGTGCAGCCTCGGCCTGTGGCTTCCGTCGAGCGGGGTTTCATCCATTGTTGACAGGAATTGCTGCCTGTGTGCCATGTGGCCTGCAGGTCGCGGGGTCCGCAGTCTTCCTCAGGATCCCGGGCCACGGCGCCGAGGTGACCCGTCGTGTCCTTGGTGGCCTGTGGCTCCGGGTCTCATACGTGTTCCGGGCCTTCCCCACATTTTGAAGCGTCACTTTTCACATTTCGGGGACCTGTTTTCTTTCCCTTGGGGTCCCAGCAGCCTGGCACTGTGGGTAGCCTCTTCTTCCCTCTCCGCCGTCCCCAGAATGTCAGATAGGTGGTCCCTGCACCTGAAGGCTGTGTCCGGGTGCCCCTGTGCCGGGCATCCCCTCCTCGAGGGGCGGGGGTCTCAGTCCCACCTCCAGTTCGTCACAGCTCCTGCTGACCCGCCTCCTGCGGGGGGACCCATCTTCCGTGGGGGAGTCTGCACCTCAGCCCCCCTTGGTGCTGCAGCCAGTCTTTTCCTCCCGTTTTAAAAAACCGGTGCGTCCTCACCTGACGATTTCCATCTGTTTCCCTCCCGGAGACCACACAGCACGCCGCAGCCCTCGCCGCTCAGGCCCAGGGCTGGCGCCGGCGCGGGTGGGGACCTCTCCGCACGCCGGGCTTCGGATTTGCGTTCCTATCACTGGGCATGTTGCCCCACCCCGAGGGACGCGATCCCCACCCCCGCACGCTCCGTAGGGGGCGGGCAGGGGGGCGATGCTCCAGCATCTGCTCCCTGCGCGGTCAGCAGCGGACCCGCAGAAACGGCAGGGAGGGCTGTGTCCGTCCGCGGGGTCCTGACACGCAGGCCCAGCCCCCACCCCACCCGGCTGCTCACCTGCTCGCTTGCTTGCGATTGTGCGAGAGGCTGTTTCTGCGAGCGACCCCCATTCACTGCGGCCTTGAGGCCCCGCTGGCCCTCAACCCCCCATGCCCTCAACCCCCCACGCCCTCAGGCAGCTGCTGACTTTGAAAAAGCTTCCATCTTGTCCAGCCTCCAGACCTGCCTGCTGGGGCAGGGTCGCTGGCGCCGAGCGCTGTGACCAGTTCCCACTGGACACCCCCTAGCGCTCTCTGCCCGTTCCCGATCTTGCGCGGGGACAGGGCAGAGGCTCCTGGTCATGGCTGGTGCTTGGAGACCCTGCGGGCTTGCTTCTCCGCTTCCCAGGCTGGGCACAGAAAGGGGTCTATGCTCGCAGCTAGGGGGGCCCTGTCCACCGCTGTGGCCACACGGAGGAGGTGGAAATGTTTAGATTCTCTGAGGTCTCACTTTGGTCCCCTCTGTGCAGAGTGGGGGTGGTGTCCGCCAGGTCTCCCGGGATCCCCCCTCCAGTGCCTGTCCCCACCCCTACACTCTGTCCCAGCCTCTGGTGGCCCTGATATGCAACCTGCCGGCAGTCTTTGGTTCCCAGAAGGGGGACAGACCCCTGGCTCTCACCCTCCTTTTCCTCACTACGAACGAGGGAGGGGGGTTGGGGTGTCAGCTCTCCAGCCCCCACTGGAGCTAGTGCTTTGATTGTAAACATCCTCTCCGGAGAGGCATCCCCAGGTCAAGGGTTGCCGTCACCTGGAGCGGAGCAGGTGTGCCAGCCTGAGCGTGTACATATGCCCGAGTGGCCAGCCGTCAGGAGCCCACGGCCCTGGGACCCCCATGGCGGGAGGGACCATGGGCTGCCCTGTGCTGGCCGGGTGCGCACCTCACCTGGGCCCCACGTCCCCGACAGGGAGAGCATACCTACCTCGGCTCAGAAAGAAGAACCAGGAGCCGCTGAAGCACCTGAACAAGTGCCCGGGGCCCACGCGGTGCCAGCGGAAGTAAATCTACAGCTGCAACCAGGAGTGAACCATGGCTGCCCCTGCCGCCCCGAGGCTGGGCGGACCCCAGGCTGTCAGAGGGGCCGGGAGCACGCAGGCCCCGCTATGCACACGTCCCGCGGGCCCTGCCGTGCCGGGGCAGGTGGGAGCCGCAGCGCCTGGGGAAGCCCCTCCTCCCCACAGAGCCCACCCGTCCCCCCAGGTCGTGTGTCTGGCCGTGCCACGCTGGGAGCCCCCGCACTCCGGGCCCTGGCGAAGAGAGGCTTCCCCGACTGCCTGCCAGGCCACTTGTGTGGCCGTGGGGCCCAAATAAAGTGACACTCAGCAGCTCCGGGTCTGTGTTGGCCACCCTGCACACAGCGGGCCCTACCATGGGTGGCGGGGGCTGGGCTGGCAGCTCCTGGCAAGGACCAGGCAGTCCTCTGTGCTGGGGGCAGCGGGGGCGGAGCCGCACGCTGCTGAGACGCCAGGCCCAGGGGCTCCAGGGCAGCTCGGCAGGAACCAGAACCCTCCTGAGCACGTGTGAGGGGTGGGCGGCAGGGGTTCCTCCTGGGGTGGGACAGGGACACGGAGACCTTGCCTGTTGCTGTCTCGGGGCCCCAGTGCCAGGTCCCATCCATGCCACCTCCCAGGAGGCCCTGAAACCCGCCCTGCTGTGCACAGCCTGTAGGGGGGGGGACACACTCATTGCTGGGCTGTGCAGGGGGAGATCCCAGCAGCCACATGAGGTCTCCAGCCTTTTATTCATACGAGGACGCAAAGAACACACGTTGCTTGCTGACACCATGTGGCAGGACACGAGAGGCCCAGCCACTGCCTGGCCGTCCCCTTTGGGGCTGTCCCCGTGTAGCAGTGTGCTGTCCCAGCACAAGAAGTCACCACCCGAGTCCCCGAGGGTCCAGGCCCAGACACTCCAGCGTCATCTGGGGTGGGTGTGCCTGTGGAGCACTGGCCGGTGGCCTGCCCAGCCCCCGGAGGGGAAGCGAGGCCGTGCTCAGGCCCCCTGCCCCCCTGGTTTGGCCCCCCAGCCCTGCCTTCTCATGCCTGAGCCCCTCTGGTGGGGTGCCAGCCCCCTCCCCAGGGCCAGCAGCACCCGGGCACCCCCCAGGCCTGCATGAGAGGGGTGCCCAGATGCTGGGCCCACGGAAGGGCACCCTTCAAAAGCTATTGGGGAGGAGCTGAGAAAACAGCCCCCAGGGAATGAGAGTGGGAAGCACTCGTGAACGTCTGCACATCTGGAAAAGCCCTTAACTGTCAAAGCGCTTGCAGGTTCCCTGCCGCCGGCAGGCCGAGAAAGGGGCCCGGGCGTCCCTCGGCCTGCAGTGCCAGGGCTCGCTGGCCCTGAGCTGAAGTTGCACCCACCACTCAGCAGCCCTGGCCCATGTCACCCTGAGCTGGCACCTGGCCCTGGATCTGGGTGGGGACAGGAGGGAGGACAGTGGCCAGGTGGCTCCTCCCCACACCTGGAAGTGCCTGTGCGGGCCACAGCCTGGCCCGAGGGGAGAAGGGGCCGCCCACCCGCAGACAACTGAGAGCAGGGCCCAGGGCGTGAGCTGTGCCAGCTGCCGCTGGGGGCACGTCCGAAGCCCCTCCGCAGCGCGTCTTTGGCAAGGACAAGGTCTGCAGGGCCCACCTTGCCGGACAGGCTCTCAGCTGACTCGAGGGTTCTGGGGGGGGGCCCCACGGTATGGTGGAGGGAGGGGCCTGGCTGCCTATGAAGGGTTCATGCATCATCTCAAAGGCTGCTCAAGATCCAGGGTGGCAGAAACCCTACGCCCTCTCGAGGATTCCTGGGGCGCTGAGGGGTGGGTCTTGCTTTCTGACACCTGGGGCCCCTAGTTGTCATGGGAGGAGGCAGGAGAGGAAGGCACAGGCTCTGGGCGCCCCCCGCAGGCCCCGGCACTGGGTGGTGACAGGGTAGGGAGCTGGAGGGAGGCGCGCGGGCAGGCAGGGGCTGGGCCCAGGAGGGAGGACCCCCAGGCCTGCCTGAGCAGGGGCGCGCTCAGACCCCGGGCCCCCGTCAGGTCCCTGAAATACATGGCTTCGGGGGGACATTGTTCCCAGCTGACCTGAAGGCCTCACACAAAATTAAGAGCCAGGGTGACGGCAAAGCCAGGCCTGGGGGGCCACCCGCCCCCCACGTCACAGAGCGGCAGTCTCTTGCTGTCCCCCCGTCCTGCCCCAGGCCTCTAGGCCCAGGAGAATTAAATATCATCTGCTCGGGTCTGGGCAGTCAGTCCTTGGCCTCGGTGCCTTGGCCCGGGGGCAGTTACCGCCACCGGGGCCCGGCCGCTGAGAGGCCCAGGCTGAGGAGCAGGAGCAGGAGGGGCGGGCAGGGCTGGAGGCAGCCTGCGGCCGCGGTCTTCGGGCCCTCCCGCTCCGACAGGCCAGGGAGGGCGTGCGTCAGGGTCGTCCGCGAGCTGGAGTTCTTCCTGCTGGCCTTCCGGCTGCAGACCTCATCAGGGCAGCCGTCCCCGCTGCCCGAGCTGCTGCCGTCGTCACCTGGGGGGCAAGGAGGCTCGGGCAGGCCCTTCCCACCTGGGGACCCCAAGTTCCACGACCCTGTGTGTGGGCCTCCCAGGCTAGGGGGTACCCTGGCTCTGGGCGGCTAGCGCTGCTCGTTTGCCAGGGCGGCATGGACATCCCGGCCAGGTCTCAGCCGTGCCTGGGGACACGCTGCGCGGACGGGTGGCAGCAGCCCCTCTGGGGCTGCGGTGGGTGGGACACCATGGCACCTCTGCGCTGACCCCGGGTGCTCGGCCCGCGGCCCCGTCCCCGCCCGGCGTGGTGGAGGCCCTCACCGGCGTCCTGGAAGTCCGCATCCTCGCCGCTGTAGGCGCCGCGCAGCCGGTTGGTCATGATCCTCAGCTGCATGATCTGCTGGCGAACGGTCATGTCGGGCTTGGTGATGTCCACTTCCACCTCGGGGTTGTTGATCTGGTTGGCCAGGCCGTCGCCCATCACTTCGGGGAGGTAGCTGGGGCCGGGAGGGGAGGCTCTGGGTGGCCGCTCAGGGCCCTGCAGAGCAGCCTCACCCACACTCTCCCCGCCTCACGCCCGGGGCTTGGGGGGTGGCACACCCAGGACCCTGGCAGCTTCGGGCACCACGGGGAGCTGACGGGGACGTGCTGGGCACGGTGTCTGTGGCGACGGGCCGGCCCTCATCCCGGCGTCCCGTGTCCCGCTACGTGTCCCCAGTGAGGGGCGGTCTGCTCGGCCAAGTGGCACCTACCGGCCCCGGGCGACGCCATTCCAGCAGCGGTCGTCACTGGCTGCGCTCGTGGCCATCCTCTCGCCACACAGCGTCCCTGGGAGGCTGACCCAGAAGTCCTGAGCGTCGCGGAGCTGGGCTTTGGCCTCCGAGACCTGCGGGGCAACAGTCAGGCTGCTGGGAGCCCCGGCCCAGCCCACCCCGCCCTCCCTTGCCCCCAGGGCTGGCCCACTGCGGGGCCGCTCACCAGCTTCTCCAGTACGCCCGTCGGTGGCTTCTGCAGCACCAGCTTTCCGCGAGGCCGCTTCTCCTCGGACGCGGGGCCGTGGGGGTTCACCTTGGGGTTCCCGCAGCCCTGGATGACCTGGGGGAGACCACGGGGGTCCTGGAGGGGCGCAAGGCCACGTCTGGACGCCCCTCCCACGCCCATCACACCTCCCGCCCGCACCTTGGCCGTGAGCGTGTCGCGGTTGTCCTGGAGGGCGCTGACGGCCTCCGCCAGCCACACGTGCACGCCGCCGATGACGCTCTCCGCGCCCGATGGGCCCCAGAACTTGTCGGTGATGAGCACCATGGAGTCTGGCACAGGCGTGAGCACACAACAGGGCTGTTTGTGCGTCTGCCTGCTGGCCCATCCTATGTCCACGCGTGCAAGCCCGCGTATGTTGGCGTGTACCACGCTGGCCCACCGTGTCCCAGACACACCGGTACGTGTGGGGCCATCACGTGTCACACTCCTGCTGGTGTGTGTGTGCCGAGCCACACACACACGTCGGTTCACAGCTCATGTACACGCCGGCCCCCCGTACGCCACCCACACACGTGTGCATGTAGACACGTGTGCCGGGGCCCTCGCCGGGGGGAAGGGCGGGATCAGCAGCCCCACAGGGCTCCCTCCCAGGCCCCCACCCGTGTCACACTCCCCCGGAACACTCAGAGGGCCGCCTGTCTCCCAGGGCCCTGGCCACTCACCCAGCAGATTCCTCCACTCGGCGTCCAGGTCGGCCTGGTTGGCCAGGCAGCCCTTGAGCACGTTGCGGCAGTAGTCCGGGCAGGGCCGGGCGCCGGGGACGCCCAGGCAGTGCGCGCAGTACAGCAGCTTCATGACGGCCCGCCAGCACTCGGGGCCCAGGGGCACCTGCAGAGCAAGGCGGCCTGAGCACCTGAGGCCGGGCACCCCGCCACCGCGGCCCCAGGGCGCAGGCTCCGGGCAGCAGTCTCGTGGCCTTGGGTCCGCCCCACCCACAGCAGGACTTGGCCTGGCCCTCCCCGGGGCCCTGTCTCTTCTCAGCGGGCCTGCTGGGTGCTGGCCGTGGGGGCGCTCACCCTGATGGCCACTCCCCGACACACCGCTGTCGGTGACTACCGGGGAAGCCCCCTTGTGAGCGCAGCGGCCACGCGGACAAGGGGACCGAGGCTCAGGGCTGCGGGCTGACTTGCCAAGGACCCCAGCTGGAGGGGAGGGGGCTCCCCTCAAGGATGTGGGTCTGAGGCTGATGCTCCCCCACACCTGTTACTGGGGCGGGGAGCGGCGTCCGACGAGCTGCCCAATGGGGCCCGGCTGCCCTCGGCCCCCACCCACTCCGGCCTCCAGGCTCCCATCCCCTCGTCCCCCGTCCCCCTGACCACTGCAGCTGGCTCAGCGTCGTCCAGCACCAGACCCTCTCTTCTCTTTCTGCCCAGAACCCGGCCTGGCCGAGGACGGGACCGGACGGTGGGTGGGCAGCCCAGAGTGGAGCGCACACCCTCTGAGGTGCCGTCTACAGGTCCCCGGCAGGAACCCAGGGTCAGGAGGGGGCCCGGGGGCCCGGGGCGTGAAGTGGTGGGGCAGAGCACAGATTCCCGAGGGGCCTTGGAGAGCCCCGGGCAGCCAGGCGCACCTGGGCCACCTTGCGGACCACGTCGCCAGCCACGCCCAGGCCCTGCACGAAGGCACGCGCGGCCACGAAGGCGCGGGAGGCCCGCAGGCGCAGCTCGCGTGGGGCGTCCCCGAAGGGCCGCAGCGTCTCGGCCTGCTTGCCCAGGCAGTCCAGGTAGTCGTCAGAGAGCAGCAGCTGGGGGTGCAGCTGCCGGAAGAGGCGCTCGAGCAGCCGGGCCCAGAACTCGGCCAGCGTGTCCTGCAGGTGCAGGCTGGCCCCGCGGTAGTAGAGGTGCAGCTCCGCGTACAGGTCCCGGAAAGCCCTGGCGCTCCGCGTGTACAGCTCCCCGAAGGCGCCGGGGAACGTGTCCTGCAGTGCCCGCTCCGAGTCGTTCAGTAGGTGCTGGAAGTGATCTGGGCACAGGGAGGCAGCGTGAGGCCCACGGGGCCGCCAGAGGCCTGCCACCTGCACAGGCTGAAGCGGCTGGGGACAGGCTTCGGGGGACTCCACCCAAGACAGCCGCTTGGGCGCCCCCGCGCGGGACAGACCCAGCAGTGTCGGGTGCTGCCGCCCACGTCCCACCCGCCCCTCCCCAGGTGGCCGGGGAAGGCCCGCTCCAAGGCTCGTCGTCAGGGACGAGGAAGAGGCTGCCGACCCAACGGGGCAGGAGTGCCCGAGTGGGCTGAAGCCAACGGGCGCCGGGCAGGCCCGGCAGCCACGTGGAGATGCTGGGGGGACCCTGGCCCCCTGGGAGTCCGCAAGGGCGGCTGCTGGGGACAGGAGTCCAGAAGCCAAGCTCTACGGGCCTCAGACCAAAGTCACGTGGATGTCCCGTCGGCCTCAGGTGCCCCGGCCTCTGCCCAGGCTGGCTGCCCCCATCCTGCCGGCACTGCCCGAGGCTTCCCTTTCCACAGAGAGCTTGGTCGGAGGCCACTTCCTGGGGACCCCCCAACTGTTCCGACTCAGGTGTCATCACATCGTCCCGACGCTCATCGTTTAGAGCCCTCTGTCCCGCCCAGGTCTGACACGACGGCCACGAGGGAGAGACCGGGAGTACGTGACTCGGCCACGGCAGCTGCCCTAGGGCGGCGAGGGCCACGCCGGGGTCCCGCACTCTCCTGCCCCTCCCCAGGCCCCGGCTCCCGCCCAGTCAGCCCTCACACTGCACCCCCGCTGCAGACCACCTGGCCCAGCACGAGGCTGGTCTCTGGCGGATGCCCAGGAGGGCTCCGCCTGTGCAAGGGGCCACTGAAGGGCAGAAGGGCCCCCCAAACGTGCACGTGTATTCTCTGCAGGGTGGACGCCGAGGCCTCAGACTCGGGGGCTCACGGGCCCCCTGCTCTGGCCCCTCACGTGGGCACCCTTCTGTTACCGGGACCCCAGATCCTTGACCTCAGCCCCAAGCGCCACCCCGACCGCACGACGGCCCTGTGTGCCCCGCTCACCATCGAAGCCCCGCAGCTGGGCGGCCAGCGTGGCCTGCAGGGCGCGGCTGCTGTCCAGGAGCGCCGTCTCCAGCTCCGCGCGGCTGCGGTTGGCCAAGTTCTCCTCCATCTCGCTGGTGCAGCAGGTGTAGCCCTGGGGGCAGATCCGCAGGTGCTCACCTGCAGGGATGGAGGCGTGAGGCAGCGCAGGGGGTGGGGCCTGGGCAGCCCCCGCCCCCCTGTTTTGCAAGCCTCGTCTCCAGGCTCTCAGAGCAGGCCTCGTGGGGGAGCACACAAAGTAGGGGTGCAGGGGGGCTGAGCCCCAGGGTAGGATGTCGAGTGTCATCCCCCATGTCACCAGGCACTGGGGAGGGAAGGCCCTCAGAAGCTGGGAGTGACTCAGGTCACATGTTGCCCCAGCACAGAGCGGCCCTGGGGTCCCGTGTGGGGGGTGGGGCGCCCTCAGGGAAAAGGCTTCCCAGCCGAGGACCCCAAGGGGCAGCCTTGGCCTCCTGCCCCTCAATACTGACTGGGGTCAAGGTCCCAGTGGACAGCAGGCCCGAGTGGACCCGATCTACTGTGGGGGCGCCCAGTGACCGACAGCTCTGGGCTGGCCGGGGGCACTGGCCCCAAAGGGCGCAGACTACCCACGTGAGGACAGGGCTGCGGTGCAGCCTGCTGGGGACCCCCATGAGCCGTGCCCCAGCCCCCTCATGCGGCAGCTCAGAATTGGCTTCCTGGAAGTGCTGCTCCCTGCAGAACTCAAGTTCTCCAAGTCCAGGTTTGCACGCGGGTCTGGGACAGGTTGAGTCAGCATGGCCCGCGTCGGGGTGCCCACAGGGAGGGGCAGCGGGCCACTAACGCACACGGAGAAGAGGGGGCACTGAGCCTTTAAAACGCGCTGGTCCTGGCTTAACGAAAACCGCGGCTTCGAGGTGGGTGCCGGGCCCCATCGCACACACGGGGACAGAGGCCGGCGGGTATTACAGGCTTCGGGCCAGGTGGCTCTGGCCGCCACGCCGCAGGTCCCCACCCCCGCTGGGAGCCTGGCAGCTCCGCCCGCCTGACCCCTCCGCATCGCCCCCTCCCCACAGGGCCCAGCGGAACGTGGGCGGGGCCTGGGCTGGGGGCGGAGCGCCCTGGGCAGAGCTGCGAGGTCCTGAGGGGGGGGCGCCCAGGTGACCTGGAGCCGGGATCCCAGCCCCAGGTGTTGTATCTTGGGGCCACCCAACCCTGTTCTCAGGCCCATTAGCATGGGGGGGGGGCTGTGGCCCTGCCTTGCGTCAGGGCTGACAGACAGACGGGGGACGCAAGAGCCCACCCCTTCAGAGCCCCGTCAGAGCCCCTGGTCTGCGGGGTGCGAGGTTGGGGTCTGGGACCTGACCCCTGGGGTAGGTAAGGCCCTGCAGGTCTCCTGGGCGCAGCCTGACTCCCCAAGGCCTAGTGCGGGGGGCGCCCCCACACCTGGCCCCCTCCCGTGGTAGGGGGCAGCACCCCCAGCGACGGCCCTGTTGCTGGCTGCGACATGTGGCCCTGGACCACCGCCAGCAGGGGTGGGATATGCAGCAGGGCCCAGCCGCCGAGCGGGATGCCCGTGGAGTAGGCTTCTGAAGGGCGGAGTGGGCTGTACGCACCCACCAAGAAGAACCTGAGCGCCCCCTGCCGCCCACCAGCTTCCCCTCCACGGGGACCAGGACTGCATCCCCGACAAGGACCCTTGCCTCCTGCCGGAGCCACCAGGCTCCCGGGGGTGCTGACGCAGGGCTGAGGGCTGAGCTGGGGGGTGGGTGTCCTGGTGGTGAGGAAGGGGCTGGTGCCAGCCCGGGGCTCCCAGGTGCCACCTGGGCTCCGCTGTGAGGGGCCCCCAGGCCAGGCTGGCTGGGTGGTGGGGCCGTGGGTGGGAGACACAGCTCTTCAGACGGGCACGCTGCCGGGGCGCGGGCCTCAAAGGCCAGCAGGCAGCAGCGTCCCAGCTGGCTGACCTCCCTCCAGGACCCTCCCGGTCCCCGGGGACCCCGGGTCCCCAGTCCTGAAACCTGTCATTTGTGCAGACGGCTTGGAGAGAGGCTGAGTCCACAGAGAGGGGAGGACACAGGGGCCCCCCGGGGGGGAGGCTTTGAGGCCCCTGGGCTACCCACTGCTCACAGTCGTGCGTGGGTCCCACCCGGCCCTGCCCGGCCACCTTGCCCAGCCGCCCGCGGCCCGCGCTGTTCCAGCGGCCCCAGCACAGCCCCCGTCCCTCCCTCCCTCCTCGGACACCACGGGAGTGAAGACACGGAGCCAGAGCTTGGGCGCCGGCCTGCGGCCCCGGGAGGCTGGGCCGGGGCGGCCCCCCAAGCCTGCTGCGGGCGGCCCCGGGGCTGGTGGTCAAGGCGCAGAGGCCCTGCCTGGGCTGCAGGGCCTCGGTGGGTCCTGGACGAGGGCGGGGGGGGCAGGGATGGGCGCTGCAGAGCACACCCTCGCAATGCACGCCTGCCCCTCCTGGTCAGAGCTGGTCAGTGCTGGGGCGGGGGTCCTGCCAGGAGAGGGGATGAGCTCCCTGACCTTAGAGGTGTGCGAGCAAGTGAGGGCCTCTCCACCATTTCAAACCTTGCCAACCCCAAACCTCCATGTCGCCCCTTAGCTCGCTACCTGAGAAAGGCGAGTGCCACATTGGGGGTCTGGCTCTGCTCCCCGCCAATCCATTCTAAAACTGCCAAGTCCACCCCTCACCTGCCCACTCCCCGCCAGTGGGCCTCGCCCCTCCCCACTGCCCCCCACCCCGCCCTGGTGCGTGGAGGCTGCTCCCCCCGCTGGCTGGCCGGCCGGCCCCACCCTTCCAGACCTCCCCCTTCCCCTACTCCTCAGGACACTTCCTCCTGCCGACCCCAGGTTTCCGAGGGGAGGGGCGAGGGCCGGCAGGTCTGTCTGCCCACCCCCGCCCCTTCGGAGCCTCTCTTCCAGGCCCTGACTGGCAGGCCGCCCCGTCCTGCCCTCCAGGAAAAGCGCCTGCCGGCGCCGGGGCTCGGACCTCCTGGGCCGCCCGCCCTAGACTCGGCTCCGCCTCGTTCCCACCATCAGGCTGAGTGGGAGGCCCCCGGCCCTCACGCCTGAGCGCAATGCAGCCTCCAAAGGGCGTCCCCATCCAGCACAGTCACTCCAACGCTTCTATCCAAGACCCGCATCCCGACGGGGGCTGCCACAGCCGGCGAGGGACCCAGCGGCAGCCCTGTGACTGGTGGCCGTAGAGCCGTCCCACGGAGACTGCAGAGGGAAGATGGCGCCACGCCAAGCCCATCTCTCCAGAAGCTTCCACGGCCCCCATGGTGTGCAGACTGCCTGCTCGACCACCTTCAAAGCCATATTCCAGAAACTCTGCATCCACTGACCCAACCACTGACCCAGCCACCCCGAATCCAAGTCAGTGGCCTCCTTGGACAGAGCTGAGCAGGTGACAGTCAGTTCCAGACCCCGTGGCCGCGAACACCCCGCGGGGCAGGATGCAAGTCTGGGAAGCAGATGGGGAAAGCCTCCCCAAGCAAGAGATCTTCCTCTGGCCAACTGCCCCCCGCCGCCCCCTGGGGCGGCAGGGCCCTCCTGGCACGTCCGCCAGCCTGCGATGGGCACTGGACAAACAGCCAGAGGTTCTCTGGGCACCGCCCTCCCCCACCCCCAGCCTTTGTCCCTGACCAGTCCCTGTCGCACTGACAATCGCTCCGTGAGGGTGGCCTCAGACCCACTTGGGAGAGGACATTTCACGCCTCCCCCCACCCCCACACGCCAACGGCAACCTAACCCCTCCCCTCTGTCCCAGCGCCTTTCCCTGCCCCTCACCCGCCACCCAAAGCCCCTCCACCATTTCGGCCAAATGACAGCCGCCGCTGAGTCTCCGCCACACACGGGGACCCGAAACCGAGGGGCTTCGCTGCGGGCGCCTGTGCGCCCCCCAGGCCTGGGGCGACAAGGGCGAGGCTGGCGGGGCTGCGTTGAGGCAGCGGAACAATGGCCGGCGGCCGCGGGGTTCCGGGCGCCCCGGTGCCGGCCCCCAGTCCCGCCGGCTGGGGACCGAGGGCCGCGCGCTTTGGATCCGGAGCCGGCGCGCGCGGGGTCTGGAGCTGCGGCAGCGCTGGGTGTGGCGCGAGCGGGAGGGGGGGCGGTGCGGGGAGGAGGGCGCCGCGATTGGCGGGGAAGGGGCTGCCGCAGTGGGTGCGGCGCGCCTGGGGAGGGGGTGGCGCGGCAGGCTCGCAGGGGCTGCGGCGAGCGAAGGAGGGGGATGGGTTTGCCGGAGGAGGAAGGGGGGCTTGA